>CAHIKZ030000657.1:262500-272500 GCA_903632075.3 Acanthosepion pharaonis
AATATCCCTACTGATATTGATCTCTTTAACCCATAAATATAGCATAACATAAAACTATATATATATATATATATATATATATATATATATATATATATATATATATATACTACAGGTAAAAAAGATTAGTGATACCCTTTATTTATTTCAATAATTACGGTTTAATGGCTTCATTTTTTCAGTTTTCGTCCAGTGTTTAAATGTCGAGTCATCTGTCCACAATAAATTTTTCTAAATTATATTTTGTTTCCATCATTAACCGCTCAGTAGTTTTCTAAGATTACTAGAATTGCAGGGAATTTGATTCAGTTCAAAGGCGTCATAAAAAAAAGAATAATAGCATTCGATTTTGAAAAGACATGCATTACTATCTAGTTTTCGTATAACCGGAAAAATTCACCTTTCAACAAGTCAATGATCAAAAAAACTTATCTAAATTATATTAAAATTACCTACAGTCAAAAAGAAAGGAACATCATTTTAGAAATTTTGATTTGGCTATCTCAATCTCCTGACCTCTCTCCTACTGCATTAGTATTGGATGAACTGGAAAGGTAAGTTTGAAATGAATATCATAAGCGTGAGAGTGAGCTTTTCAGTGCTTGAAGAATATTTTGGAAGGTCTGACATCTATAGAATTTGTAATGCAGCAATTAAAGTAACGGCGTCTGTATTGTATAACTCATTCCATGATTCCTGCTATCATCTCTAATTTGCACCCTACCTCGAAGCATGTGGACCTGATCGTATCCCTGCTATAGTTTTTTTTTAAGAAATGTACTCCCTAACTGGCTCCTGTTCTCTCTAAACTGTACAATAAATGTCTCGTTACTTCGCTATATTGATTTATTATAATTGCTATTATAATCCACCTCTGTTGTTCCAGTCTTTAAGAATTCTGGTGAACTGTCTGATCATACTAAATATCAAACAATTATCCTACTACTTCATTTTGGCAAACTACTAGACGCTCTAATCAACTCTAAATTGCTTAAGCCCTTCCCAGCTTCCTTTTGTCACCTCCTGATCCATTTTTCCTCTCTACTGTTTCCTCTTTTTTAAAATTATTCATCATTCTCTTGGATGGACTTTGAAGATGGAAACCAGAGTATGAATGTTCGTAACATTACTGAAAGCCTGAATGATTTTTTTCCTCTCACCATTGCTTAGTTGGGAAGACATAGTGCTGCTGACACAAAACTATTTTAAACGTTTCTCTTCCTAGCTGAATAACTCAAAGGGTTTCTCAGTGAATCTTACAACAAATGGTGTCAAGATTGCTAAACATTTTATCTGAAAACCTGGAAAAAGAAACGCAATTAGTTTAGTTTTTTTTTTCTTTTTTAGATATTAAACATTTTGTGGGACAGATAATTGCCCCATGGTGTCAAGCGATTTCAAAAATTTTGATGGTACACCCGGTATTTTTGTTTTGTCAAACATGACGAACAAAGTATCATTTATATTAGTAGTACAACTAAAATCCTTGAAAATAGCTAATGATTTAGTTCACCGAAAGGAACCGGAAAATAAAAAATCAATGGGACAATTTCTATATTCATTTAGTCCCAAATGCAAACACTTAGTCAATACTACTACTACTACTACTAATAATAATAATAATAATAATAAATGGGTGCAGAAATACAACTAAACAACAATACACAGACCGAAGCTGCAAAATACTTAAAAAAGAAAGCAAAAGCAAATGCAATCCACCAGATACAGAAACAATTGCAAGATAAAACGCTTCATGGCCAATACTTTGCCCGTACCAAACAAGGTCATGTAGACAATCCCCCGTAACCATCAATGGCTACGTAGTGCAAGGTTTTATCCTTGCTGCACAAGTCCAATGCTTGTTAACAAGAAATTATCAAGCACACATACTAAATTTTTGTGTTAGCCCAAAATGCAGATTCTGTGATAAATATCCAGAAACAATTGATCATTTTGTATTAGGTTGCAGGGTATTGGCAGCAACTGAATATAAAACCCGGCATGACAGAATGGGACAATATCTTCACTGGAAAATATGCAACAGTAGAAAACTGAAAAAAATTGATAAGAACACCACAAAGACCCGGTTACGGAGAAAGGATCTGTTACAATTTTATGGGACGACACAATACACACAAACAGAACAATCAAAGCTAACTGCCCAGGCATTGTTATTAGAGACCGCAAATAAAAAAAATACCTCCTTATTGATATGGCACTACCCGCGGACTCCAATGTATCTTTGAAGATCTTCAAAAGGCTATTAAACTACAAGGAGCTTGAAATCGAAATCTCATCAACAATCCCTGTTGTAGTTGGAGCCCTCGGATTGGTTGGAAGAGATTCCAGTATAATCATTGAAGAGATTCCTGGAAACCCATGCTTTAAAGAAATCCAAAAAATTGTTCTCATGAGTACAGACCACATCTTACAAAGGGCTTTATCTATGTAAAATGTAAAATATGTTTTTTGTTTTTGTTAGTTGGTCAATGGAAAATGTCATGATGCCATTTCTGAACTTAGGTCTCTGGACGGGACCTGGAAAGGAAATAATAATAATAATAATAATAATAAAACAAATATACCGGACCATGCTGGAAAATCCACATTTCAGTAACTCAACATTTTACGCGATAACAAAGGGATCTGAAAGAGGATAAAATTCTCCTCACGTTTATACATGAAACGAGAACCTCTAATTTGTTTCAACAATGGCAAAGCGACATGAAAACCTTCGTCAAACCCAGCACTTCAACACTGAAAACATATCTTGACTCACTACGTGGGAATTTTTCACCAGACGAAAAATACACCGACTTCCTTTTCACAAATTTGAAAAAATAACGAAAGCATTACTACTTCCACGAGCACAGAAAACAGAGTCAAATATTCACAAAGTAAATTATTGAGCTCCATCCGGGAAATGACTGCCTCTACCTGATCCAAAAGCAAAGTAAACACCGACCCCAATTTCACATAAATAAATGCATTTATAGAACTCCGTTTCTGGGCAGAGATGTATTGTGGGAAAAATGAAATAAAATCTATAAATAAATTAATAATAACGCATGATAAACAAAAGAAAAAGAAAAACATTTTCCCATGATGATAGTAAAGGAACCAGAAAGTTTATTACCTATCCTGGCTTTGTCAAACGCTGCTTAGGTGCCGAGGTTTAAGTCTATAAAAAGACAACTATTTTTTACCTCCCTCTTGTTCCCAGATATAACACTACGTGGAAAAAGACGTCCCCACTGGGTCACATTCGTTTCCCCGGTCCGGTGACGACTGAACTAACTCTCTCTCTCTCTCTCTCTCTCTCTCTCTCTCTCTCTCTCTCTCTCTCTCTCTCTCTCTCTCTCTCTCTCTCTCTCTCTCTCCACACTTTCCAACGCAAAGTGTTCGCATGTCGCTTCCAAAAACTTGTCTTTGGTCGTTCCAACATAGCACAAGGCTGACTTCAGCTCGACCATAATAACGATGCTTATCCTTACTTAACCTAACTTCTGGACCGGAAAAGGATAGCATGCATGCCTAAGAGATATTGAGAACTTTGGTTCAACACAGTTTATACTAAAAATACAGGGTACCAAGTAAAAAAAGTGGCAAATTTAAAAGAAATTTATTTACCATGATTCATGCACAAACTGAACAATCATCTTAGATGTTCGAAATGTCTACCTGAATGTTCAAGACAAAGATATAAGCATGGTAACCAGGAAGCAGTAGCTTTGTGGATAGTATCAAGAGCAATTTCATTCCAAACTTCTGTTAAGTTCCACTTCAATGAATCAGAATCGACAATGTCACAACGACGGTTTTGCAAGTGAGTTAGGAGTAACTCAAAATAGAGTTATCCATAACATTCAGATCTGAGGTTTTAGGAGGCCACTTAGATGAACCAATTAGAGCTGGTCTATTTTCTCGAAGAATAAATTTGCCGTTTTTTTTTTTTTTTTTTTTTTTTACTGGATACCGTGTAGAATAAACAGTCCGTGGTAAAAACAAAGAAGTTTTTGGATGCTTTTTGATTTAATAATTTACATGCGAACACACAGAAACCTTTTATACAAGACACCAACCTTTAACCTTTTAAATTCCATAGATCAGTGGCAATTTATAGAAACACTCACTCTGTAGTCGTGGGCGAAACACCGGTTAGCATAACTGTACTCGTATATTTCGAAAATTGTCTGGCTTTCACTTATATTAAAGATCTGAGCTAGGTAAGTCGTTCGGCCTTTCACCGGTAGCCTGATAATGAGAAGCATTCAAATTATTCGATATTGTTTTTATGAGGCCTTTGCTGGCGTCTTCCTGCCAAGAAAAAAAAACTATCATTGAATCCCGAGTATACGGCATTTACGTTGTAAAATGCCCGAATTGTTATTACGCCAAAATCTTTTCTCGCTCTACTATCTTTCAAGTACACCGTTCTTTCTGTTTCTCTCTCTCTCTCTCTCTCTCTCTCTTTCTTTCTTTCACTCTCTCTATCTCTTTCATTGTCTCTTTTCATATAGTTGTTTTCTAAACCCATCTTAGATGTGGCAGAAGGCCGAAAGTATGGGTCACCGGCGAGGATCGAACTCACTACTCAGTCTTAATTCGTCGAGGTGCCTTTCTTCATATATATATATATATATATATATATATATATATATATATATATATATATATATATGGACTTTCTCAAATATATGTGGACTTTCTCAAAGTAAAAAATGAAATGAATTTAATTAAAGAACGTAACTAATAATAACAAAAAACAGAATGTTCTTAGCAACTGGAGGAATGTAGTGAACGCTATTTTCATATTTTTAACTGAAAATAACGTCAGATTGTCAAGTGTGGAGAATATTGTCATTATAACTATGTTGGCAGATTCAACCATTTTCTTTTGATTTTACGATATTGTTGTGTACGTTTGTTTGGGAGAGCAGTAATGTTGTTAAGAAAGGTGAAATAGGGAAAAAGCCTGGGCGTAGATTAATATTTGGGTAATATTCTATGGCGGCACTCTCTAGAATTTTCCTTCTGAGTGAGTTATTTTCTCTTTTCTTATGAATGTAGCATTCTTAAAATCAAAATTATGGTTGAATTTATTTCTATGTATGACTAGTGCATTAGCTAAGTTGTTTTTTGTGGGGTCTCTTTTTTGCTCATAAATGCGTGTTTTTTTTTAATTTCTACTTGTTTCTCCAATATATTGGGAGGAACAGTTTGGGTAATTTATTTTATAAATGCCTACTTCAGAAATATTATTGTTATTACTGTTTAAAGATTTTAGTATATCCATAATGGTTTTGGAAGTGTTTGTTTATTCTAAGATTATTTAGATGGGATAGGTTATTCTGGATAGTGGACGTGACAGAGTTGGTCGATAGTATTATGTATCTGTTTCCATGTAATTTACTATTGCGGATTATGTTATTAGTTTTGTTTCGGTTGTATATTTTGTATGCCTTTCTTCTTGCGTTGTGGATGAAATGATATGGGTATTGTAGGTTTTTGAATGTGTCTTCTATGTATGTATCTTCTTAATGCTCTTAGATAGAAACCTATAATAATTCCAGATTTAATTTCAGAAGAGTGGTTTGAGTAGAAACTAATCAGATCATTTTTGTTTGTAGCCTTTCTGTAAACATCAAAATTGAGTTCGTTATTATTTCTATGTAACAAAATGTCCACTTTTTTTACCACTTTTTTAGCCATTTTTCAAAGGAGTTATGTTTTTGGTGTTGTTAGTTTTGACTGTTTAAGTAGCATTTTATTTGTGTGTGTGTGTGTGTTTTTTTTTTCAATAGAGTTGAATGCGGATGGAATTCGCATGAGTATCTTTCTATTTTAAAAAAATCTTTAACGCTCCATTTTCGCTGTTAAATAAGGTGAGGTTGATAGTAGGAAGGTGTTGTTTAATATCCAGGACCTTTCTAATAGCGAGATTTTTCCGGTAATGTGATTTATATAGAATGTTAGCGTTCACGACCACTATTTTTCTTAAAGGGTCCTTTTAAATTGTGGGTTGATAGATGTTTTTTTATAGCACATTGATCTGATAAGTGACACGTATATATGCGATCTATCTATCTATCTATCTATCTATCTATCTATCTCTCTCTCTCTCTCTCTCTATATATATATATATATATATATATATATATATATATATATATATCTCACTCAGTTTTTCTCACTCTATGTGTGCGTGTGCCTGTATGTGTGTTGAGGAATAGAGAAATAAAGGCAGATGGATGACTAATGTTTTCAGTTCCTTTCTTCAATACGACACGTCAATAGAAAGCAACGTAGCAGCTATGAGTATTGTTGCATGCCATTACGTCAAGGTTAGAATTTCCCTTTTATATATAGCATTGCCAGGGAAAGCCCGGCCTTTTTTTACCCTTACGATTTGTATTTTTAACAGCATACCTATATTTACGCACCTTCTCATCCAATCCCAGTCTTTCTTTGTGCATTCACTGCATTTTCCATCTGTTACTTATATACTGAATGTGCTATAAACGTGCTGCATTCTTTTTTTAATGTCAAGCCCCAGCTATTTTGGGCTGCGTACGAGGCAATACGTCTTCTACTGCGGCAGGGACATGTGAACACCGATATATTTATTTCTGAGAGACGATACGGCGCGTAATAACGGCTGAACTGCGTGTCTGCAAATGGAAAGGGGAAATTCAAAAATAGAAACTATTTACTTTAGTTTCATCTCATTAACGACAGATCTTTCTTACTTTACAACTATCAACACTTACACACTGTACTGATGGTGGCTCTTCACATTAAATGGAGTTCTTTGGCTATGAGCGGGAAACTTGCTCTTTGCTTGATGTAATCCCTTTAATCAAATGTGTTTGTTATACAAACAAGAAAGTATTTTGGTGGGAGATATCTAGGAACCTATTATCTGTCCTGTCTATAATAATTGGTACTTCTACTGCGTATCCAGAGATTCTTATTACAATCCAAAGGATCTGCTATGTTATCGGTCCTGACCTGGTATCTCAGATTCATTCACTTTCCCAACGCCCTAAATTAGTTTCCCTGTACCTTTTCTATAAAAAATTTTTATGATTATTAATCTGATGGTGATTATTTTCTAAGCGCAGATTAGATGTGGCACAAGGCAGAAAGTATAGACCACTCAGTGAGGATCTACCTCATTACTCAGTTGTAATTGGTCAAGAGAGACAAGTTTGCTAACCACTCCACCACGTCGAGGTGCCTAGATAATTTACTAAGCGAAGCTTAGTTATGGCAGAAGATCGAAAGTAAGAAGGGCCCAGTGAGGATCGAACTCACTACTAAGACGTAATTGATCTAGCGAAAGAATATTGATAACAATTACACCACGTCAAAGTATCTAAATGATTTTCTAATCCTTTGTTAGTGTAGCTTAAATGTGACACAAGGCCGAAATTATGGACCACTCAGTGTGGATCGAGCTCACTATTCAATCGTAATTGATCTAGCGAAACAATCTTGCTAACCATAACACCACCCCAGAATATCCAAATGATTTTGTAAGCTTTTCTAAGCGTAGCCTAGATGTGACCCAAGGGTCACTCAATGAGGATCGAGCTCACTATTCAATCGTAATTGATCTAGCGAAACAATCTTGCTAACCATAACACCACCCCGGAATATCCAAATGATTTTGTAAGCTTTTCTAAGCGTAGCCTAGATGTGACCCAAGGGTCACTCAATGAGGATCAAATTCACTATACAGCCGAAATTGAACTAGCGAAACAAGTTTGTTAACCACTACGCCAAGTTTAAAAGTTCAAATACTTCAGTAAGCGAATCTTAGTTGTGGTACAAGGTCTAATGTAAGACGCACCCAGTAAGGATCGATCTCATTATTCAGTCGTAATTGAACTAGCGAGATAAGCTTGTTAACCATTACGCCACGTCGAAGTTCGCAATGGTAATTATTCGGATGATCTTGCTTCGTGAGCTTTGTTGTCTCGACTTCAAGAATTTAAGTGTAGTATCTGATTGGCAGTAAGTTATCATCCTCTTACCGTTGAAATTGGTAAGTGTAAATTATACTCATGTTTTCTTCACTCGCACTTCTCGCTTGTGGGACTCACTTCCGTATTCTTACTTTCCTGTTACCTACAATCTTTAAAAATATTAATGCAACGCCAATCGTCATTTTCTGTTTCTTTGAATCATATTCTTTCCCCTCAATACCTATTTACGACTTAGAAGTTTTTTCGCCTTGCTTGGGATGAAATGATTTAAAAATATGTATAAAAAAAAAAAAAAAAAAAGAAAGTAAAAGAACGATTCCGATCAATTCACTCCTCGGCAATCATTTGCTGCGCCGCATTTGTAACATGAGTTTTGGTTTCTTTGCTCAGTAAAATGGGGTTTTCTTTTCGAATGGATCATTCGCACGAGCCAGTTGCTCGTTGTAGCTTTAGTCAGTAAGGTTTTCTCTAGTTTCAAGCAATTCCATTTCGATCTAACGAAAATCAGAAAACTGCACTTAACAATAAATTCCATTTATACTGAATTGCTGAAAGTTGGCAAGTAGCTAGCTATGATTTTCTTCATTTTGGAATCTCATATTAAATCCATTTTTATAGCTGGTGATTACATTGTCCAGAATATATACCTCGGTTCTCGAAGGTCTCACATGTCGAACAAATCGGTTTTCGAACAGAAAATTCAAGATGAAAATTCCTCGGTTATCGAACAAAAGTTCGGTTCTCGAACAACATTGCCGAACCGAGTTAACCCGAACGGGAATAATTTCTGAGTCGACCGCCATGTTGTATACATTCGTGTGTTGTGGCGTGCTTTTCTATTCCAATTTTATTGTACTGTGACTTTTTTCTCTACATTGATTCCTAATGGAAAAATATTTTCGGTTTACGAATATTTCGGGTTACGAATGACCTACAGGAACGAATTTAATTCGTGAAACGACGTTCCAATGTATTTCTTTGCGCCATGTAGTTCAATAGACCTTATATACACTGCGATCAGTCTATTAAAATAATAAAATTAACTGATAAGCGCTTACTTGGCATTACTTCTCAATCCATGACCTAGACGAACATGGCTTTCCACAGCTTCCGTTTGTTTAATATTATTAAACAGTGCCTAGCCCTGTTTGTTGCTTTGCGATATAGTTGAGTCGCTTCCGGTTGTCGCCTTCGCGTGTTATCCTTCTATACTGGTTGCCAGCCAAGGCTAGAAGGCCCAGTCTAGATTGCTGTTTAACATATTGAACAGGGAGAATAAATAGTTTCAAGTATTTTTCCAAGGAAAATCATAAAAATCTGCCTTATTTGAAATTTCCACACTGTAAAACAAGCCCAACCATAAGAGCTTTGGCATAACAGTCTAGACTTTTATTTAACAAATAGCTGCAGGGGAGGCATGGATGAGTTAATGCCTTTCCTAAGATCATTTATGCGAAAGGGAACAAACTAGTTCGATTTTGAACATATCTCGCCAATATCAATGCTTACGGCTATAGCTGTTACGATACTTGCATACAGGACAAAACATTATTGGTGCTAAAGCATAACCAGTATAAACAAGTAGTAACATTATCAACACTATTATATGTCTCAGCGCCTCGGTCTGGGTTAGCGAATTAATCTGGTTGATGTTACTAGTGAGTTCGCTTCTGTCTTGGTGCCATATATCTGAGATCTTTGCTAGATTTAAACTATTATTATTATTATTATTATTATTGGTTAGGTAATAAGCATTATTAACTTTAATTTGCTTATTATTATAGTATATTAAATTAAAGAATACTTCTTTTTTCTAATCTTCTTCCGTATATATCTATTTCTTATGTATATTTAATGTAGATAATTTTCTCAAGTCTAAGTTCTGACAGATCAGACTCGGAAAGAAGATCACATCCTTAACTACTACCAAATAAAATGCATTATTAATTCAGAAACTGTAACTAAGGTCTGATCAGTATAGTTGCAGTATCAACCACATGTGAGCTCTG
>CAHIKZ030000657.1:275000-297500 GCA_903632075.3 Acanthosepion pharaonis
TTGTGTCGTAATTTATTCAATAAGACATGACTATATATATATATATATATATATATATATATATATATGTATGTATATATTTAGTTTATGCAAACTTAGGTAATCCGTATGGGTAGATCCGAGGAGGATGATATCCAGAGAGCTCAATATAAAATTCAGAGCAGATATCTTTGAATAAAAAACAGACCACGTTAAGATTCCATGTAATAAGCTATTTCACCATAACCCCTTTTTATATATATATATATATATATATATATATATATATATATATATATGACAGTCCCTTAGTGAGTTGACAGAACTGTTTTCAATCTGAATGCTATACCGCTGCAATAAAATAAGCTTTCCATAAATATTTGCTAAATTTAGATTAATCAAGTATTATGCAAACCGATGATGAGAAGATTGTGTAGCACCAATCTTACAAGTCTGAAAAACAGCATTCGATAGACTGCTTATTTTGTTGCAGCTGTATAACATTCAGCGTGAAAACTGCTCTGTCAACTTACATATATAGGCATGTCTGATTGAATAAATTGCAAACATGTCTGTTTATTTTTACCATAATCCTTTCATATTCACGAATATATTTCCGTATATTACAATTAAGGCAAGTACTTTCCATCTCTTTCTGCGATCATCATTAGGGTGCAACTGATCACTCTCCGGATTACTTCGGAAGTGTTCTGGTCAAACTCTCTGCCGTCGGGCAGAGAGGATCCCCAGACGAATCCAAGAGTCTCGTCTCGGGAGACAGCTATCCAACCCCATTTTTTACGGGTTCTACGGGGAATTTTTGGCCGGGCCTCCGATTTTTTTTTTCCTGAAAGGGTTTTGTGTATATAAAAAACATATATATACATTTTTTTTATATACACAAAACCCTTTCATGAAAAAAAAATAAGATAAAAAAATAAATAAATCTCCATCGACACTGAACCAGACTAGACGAGTTCATCTTCCGCTTTAAATTTAGACACCCCAACCTTACCCTGACTTGACATCTATGAATGTAATTGAGATATTGATACAAATTATTAACCCTTACGCCCCCTTTTTTAAATAATTGCTGTAGCCGTTACCATAGTAATTTTAATTTTAATAATGAATATGCTTATAAAACGCGTAAATTTCAAGAATTAGTTATTCCAAAATAAATTTCGCTTGAAGATGGAACAAAGCTTGATACTTTAATTCAATTTAATTCAAATAATTATATTGAAGTTTTCGGCTCTTGTTTTGAAACATGAGAACTCTTATGTAGCGTGGAATCATATTTTTAAATAAATAATTATATATATATATATATATATATACATATATATATATAAAGGGTGTTCCAATAACTTGGACCGATTTTAAATGAGAATTAATTTTATGCGTCTAATGATTTTTTTTTATTTTTCTTTCAGATTTAACAACTTAAGTCTTTGCCAATTTCTACCATGGAAAGATTAACAATCAAACAACGTGTTAAGGTTATCGAAGCCTATTATGAAAATGGACGTTCAAACAGAAACAACGAAGTCAGTTGGCCACCACGATCGTGCGACTGACGGCTTTAGATTTCTTCCTTTGGGGTCATCTCAAAAGTAAGGTCTATGCCAAAAAGCCAACAACAATTCTACAGCTGAAGGATGAGATAATAAGGCATTTTGGTGAGATCAAGGAGCAACTATGCAGAGACGTCATCAAAAATTTTCACCATCGAGTGGAGGTGTGCCGCCGAAGCTTTGGCAGACATTTGGGCGATATCATTTTTCATACATAATTTCCATGACTTAAATAACGTTAGCTAGAGAAATAAATAAATTTTCAACAATAACCCTGATTTATTTACTGCTGACTTTGATCCGTCTTAATGAAGCACACACACACACTATATATATATATATATAAATATATATATATAGTTTGTTCAACAAGAGTAATGCATTTTTATAATATATATTGAAACGAATTCATCCCAGCAAGGCAATTCTGAGAGAATTAGAAGTCATACAACAATTCATTTTTAGCGGCCACAATCTTAAGAATATAAGATATCTTTAGACATTTCTTATGCTTATACGTTCTTTTTATAGATAAACATAAAAATGTCTTAAAATAATAGTCGGACTTTGTCCATTTCATTTGACGTCATTTGTTTACATTTCCATACGCATCGAGCAGATATGAATGTACGAGAGAAAATCATGGAGACTTGTAGTTTAAAAACAGTAAAATCGACCTTGCTAACCAAAACGCTCCTCTGTGACTCAATCGGCATGTCAGGCTATATAACGGTTCCGTATAAGATACAGGTTCGATTCCCGTCGGAGGACGAATATTTTCTATAAAAATTTCTCGGACATTCAGGCCGATAAATGTCGTTAATACTGTTTATTATAAACAGAGCATTTACTTAAATATTTGTATCTATAAAAAGAACGTACAAATATAAAAAATGTCTTAAAACAATTGTCGGACTTTGCCAATTTCATAATATAAGATACGCAGATGTTGATAGGAGACATGGAAATGAAACTACAAAAACTCCTACAGAAGGAAGAGAAGGAAAGCGGGAAAAAGACTAAGTATAAGCTAGTAGAAGATAGAATGCGTGGTTATCAGCAAAAGAGCCAGCCCAAAATGCAAATTACAAATCGGGGATACTAAAATGAAAAAAAAAGTACAAAAATTAAATATCTCGAAATTGTAACAGAGGACGGAAAGATCTGAAAACGCTTTGGGAAGCATTTCAAACGTTAAGCACAGTATTAAAAGACAGAAAAAAATTTGTTAGAAACAAAGAAAAGAGTGCTGAACTGTTGCGTGATATCACTCCGCGGCACGTGGTTTGAACGTACGCATTCAGACCATGAGGTCCAGGTTCGAATATCACCATGATGTTATGTTCCTGATGTTAACGGAGTGGAGAGGTCGATGCCAGCATGCAGCACCTTTAGAAAGTGCCGGAAAACCATACCACCGGTTGGACCAAGCCTTTTGTGCCGTCGATAGCTGTGCTAGCACGAAAGTCACAAGTCATCGTGGCTGAGGGCTTGAGCGTGCTGGTCTTGTCCAAATTGTTGATCACGTTAGATAACATGCTCTTTCCCGGAAACTGTAACTAAGGTCTGCTCAGCATAGTTGCAGTATAAAGCATGTCGAATAAACACAAATGCGCCTGAGTAAGCGTCTTCAATAGGGATTGGCTAGCCACCCTAGTAGATAGGTATTCCTGGAATAGGAGTGGACAGCTATACATATGTCCAGTGAACGCTGGAAAATCTCCTCAAACATGAAGAGACCTGAAGCAACAGAAATGTGGTTCCACAGAAGGATGCTGAGGATAACATAGAGCAACGATGAGGTTTTAGAGAAAATTGAAAACAAAAATGAAAATTGAAACAAAAATGAAACTTATACTTAACATCAGAAAGAGGTAGTTGACATTTCTAGAGCATATAATGAGGAAAGTGGGCTTGGAAAATTTGATACTCACAGGACAGATTGAAGAGAAAGAGGGATAAAAGAAAACAGCCCATAACATACTGGATGAGTAAATGGATGGTAGAAGAGGGATTGAAAGAAATAGTAAAAAGGCAAAATTTATTAAGCGCTACAAGGGGGGGGTGCAGGCAAATGTGGAGGACCATGATCGTCTACGTCCCATGAGAGACACAAAAAGAATTTTCGCCTTGTTGGTTTACGATAAAATATTTTCATATGTTTCTTATTGTTTCAGTGAACTATTTTATTATTGCTTCATTCTGAAATAAAAAAAATGAGTTGATTGCTTCTGTTACTCAGAGGGAAACAGAGATAGAGAAAAACAGATAATTAAACATTAAAATTATTTATTGATTTGTTCAAATCCAGGCTGAGTAAGGTGCAAATCGGAGATACGAAAATCAAGCAAGTACAAAAAATTTAAATATCTAGGAAGTTTTTTAACAGAGAACGGAAAGTGCGACATTGAAAAGATGTGTTGGTATAACCAAAGGTGCATTCCAAAGGCCAAGCAGATTATTAAGAAATAGAAAAACTTCGACAGAAACAAGGAAGACAATATTAAACTTACGTGATATCTCTCCTCCTGTATGGCAGTAAGTGCTAGGCAATCTCTTTATCTTTTATATAATGAAACAAATTGCTTTATATTTCATCTCATCCTCATATTTCATACTTGGCGAAAGACGTGTGTTGTATAGCCGTAAGTATGACGATAAACTACATCCGGCAGCAAAGGTTCTGATAGGGCGATTCGAGGTTTTGAAAAGCATGGAACCACCTCTTGCTGTTTTTCCCGGTCCACCCTGATCTGGGGTGGTAGAACCTGCGAGAGCTGCTCGGCCTGGAGGCTAGGATCAAAGTGTAGTACGCTACCTTTGTGAGCGTCCGAGTCGGCGTCTGTCGTCGGACGAAGCTTTGCCGGGGCAAGGTTTCGTCCGGGGAGGTCTGTGCCTGAACCTCTCTAGGCGGGCATTTTTGGCCGAACGGGCTCGGAGATACCCACATTAAACCGGCCTTGTGCCATATTCAATCCTCGTGGGTGGATCGATAAATTTAAGACAGATAGACCGAGAGGGTAAGACCTCCGAGTCTAGCTGATTCGTGATACAGTCTTTGACTGTAAGCGACGTCTGTCGAACCTGCGTTCTGAGAGGTTCCGGACGAAGCTTTGCCGAAGGGCAAGGTTTCGTCCGGGGGAGGTAGATAGGGCCTGAACCCGTCTAGGGCGGGTTCAAAGGGGCCGAGCCTACGGGCTCGGGGATACCCACATTAAACCGGCCTTGTGCCACATTCTATCCTCGTGGGTGGATCGATAAATACTGAACCTGCGAGAGTGCCAGATATGGACAAATACTGAACCCTCAAACAAAAACAATACGCAATGAAAGTATAAAAATTCATTTTATAGAAAATTACAACCAATACCTATTTATAGTAAAATTACTAACAATAACTATTTATGGCAAAAAAACCAGCAATATATTTTATAGTAGAATTTCCAACGATATTTTTATAACCATTTTACCCCATGCAAGGCGACAGTGCCACTACTACCAAATGGGTTACAGAGTGTGTAAGTAAGGGAAATGATTGGGTATGGGGGGTGAGGAAAGGATAAAAAGAAGAACGGGGGTCAAGGCAAAAGAAGATGTCGATTGACATTACATTTAAATTTTTGAAGCTTATATCTCTCAGGGAAGCAAGTAAGAGCAACGGAGTTCCACTGTCGGGAAGTGCAAGGGAAAAAAAGCTGTTAAAGTAGAAGAGGCGGTTACATTTATCTGTTTCGACACTAAAAGGGTGGGACCGAAATGCCAACCTAGTAGCACAGTCGGGGTCACCAGTCAAAATAGCTCGTCAGAGCAGATGACATGAAAATATTTTTTTTAGAAAAGACATATTTTACAACAAAATGAACCCCAATACATTTTATCTGTAATTGAAGGCATGCAATTGCATTCAAAATATATTTAGCTGAATCCGTACAACTGTGATCCAAATATTTAGATTTCGGCATTAAAGAACCCATAGAGGTGTTGATATGCCGCTGGACAAAATCAACAAACCAACGCATATAGTACAAACGCATTGCAAACAAAAGTACATGAGATATTAATGTATGTTTAATATTTTTAAAATGCATATACGGTTGTAGATATTAGTTCAAATTTATGCACCGAAATTCACCTTGGTGTTCTCATGCGGGCGAAACATGTGACTGATTGGTAATGGGTCGCGAACACACAGACACAAAGACGAATGTGTGTTCGTCGACATACTTGCACACCCGCACGTGTGTGTGTGTGTGTGTGTGTGCATTTTGCATATGTTATATCTGGATAATATGTGTATATCTGTTGTTGCTTATTGCATTCATACAGATGCATATTATAGAGATTGTGACATATTATAAGTTTATATATATATATATATATATATATATATATAATTTTAACTATGGGATTTAAGTGTTTGATATTCTTTAATTAATAACAATTATGCTCTGTCTTTTCACATAGAACAATCCCTGAATCTATATCTTCTTGGAAATTTCATACGGATTGCAATATTGTATCATTACTATATATATATATATATATATATATATATATATATATAGAGAGAGAGAGAGAGATAGATAGATAGATAGATAGATAGATAGATAGATAGATAGATAGAAGAAAAAACCATCAGCCCACAACAATCAATCCAAAATGTGCAAACTGTGCTTGGATTTTAAAAAAATAGCTATAATTACATTCCCAGACCAAAACAAACTACTAAATAAACGATCAGAACTCATCTCAAACGGCAGACATTATTACTTAAACGTTATCTTCGATGGATTCTTGCATTTGTGTAGACGCACTGTTTATTTATTAAACAGTATATTTATTCATTTTCGTCTACCTGCCTCAATGTTCGTGAAGTATACACTAAAATAACGTTTAAATAAAATACATATATATATATATATATATATATATATATATATATATATATATATATATATATATTACGATATGGACAAACTCAACAATTATTTTAATATATTTTATTGTTATTTATAAAGACACAAATATTTAATTAAATGCTTAACGTCCGACAAATTTTCATAGAAAATAAGCGTGAACATGGGCTCAATGAATAAAGTTAAAGCGAAATAACTGAGACATTCCGAAGAGGCATGGCACCTGGAACTAGAACAATCTACCCCGGTGGACGAAATAAAGTGTTCGGTTCGAAATTCCAAACACCTGGAGAAGGCCAGAGTGTACAACGGCCGAAACGTTGTGAAAAATGGCAACGAAGGTGAGGATAACAGTCCGAATAATGTAAATAATGTAAATAATCAAAATATCTCCTCTCATAGATATAGGTAACTACAGCTTTTATTTGTCTACCTGTGCCATGAATAATATACATGCTTCTAAAATCCCTAGAAGAGATTGACTCATATCGAACAGTTATTATGCCTATCTGCATATATACGCTTGTTTATAGTCTTCTTTTTTTTTCCCATGACTGCGAGTTTTTGCCATGGCTCATATATTTGAGTGTCTGCTTATCTATTTTCCATGAGCTCTCCCCGGACGTAGCCGGTTCCGTTCCTGGATATCGAGGCAGAAACTAGGCTGTAACCAGACGAGACGCATCTCAGACGTGCTCGCAAACACTACACCGTCAAATCAATAGCTATCGTATAAAATGTGACACGAGGCAAATGTGATACGAACACACAGCCTTCTCGAGTTTTTCTTTTCCTTTTTATTTATTCTTTTATTTATTTATTTATTACTTTCTCCTCCTTCAGTCAATGTCTGTCTGTCTCTATACTTGTCACTCTTTCTTTTATCTATTTGCATCTGCATTGCCTCGGTTTGGTGTTTGAGCACATTTTCGAAACCGTGATTTTCAATAGTGACTTTCAAGTCAGCTTGACCTTTACGGCTTGAGAGGACAGCGCATTGCGGCCAGTTCTTTTTTCTACTTGAAAAATCTGCAATACCACAAAAGTCAAAAATCGTACGACTCATACAGAAATCGCTATCACTTGACTTAAAATATTTTTTCCCTTCTTTGCCTTTAAAGGAGTGCCCTTTGCCGTGTTGATGTTGCAACATGCCTTACTTCTTGCCTATCTCACACTGCGAATTTTTTCTAAGCTCTATACTAAACATTAAATCTGTTACGAAAAAAGAACTAAACAAAATGAACGCAAAACGATCAGCTTTAAAAAAGGACTCGTAACTGGAAAACCGAATGAAAAAAAGAATGTTAACAACAAATACTTTTTCACAACCAACCCAGTTCTGCGGAATCAGAATCAACGTTGAGTTTAAGCAAGCGAATGAGCCAATTGGAGTAAAGTGCCATGCAGATTTAAATTTTTCACACTTGTGACGATTGCAGCTATCGATATTTTTTGCATGCTAGCATGCTAGTTAACACTCGTGTCAGTCAGCTATTGGCTCTCACGCTGGCCAACAGAATCTTCCTGCCTATTCGTGGCAGCCAGCCTTAGGCTCTCACTCTGGCCAGTAGAAAATTGCCGCAAACTACATGAAAACTGTCGTAGAAGCATGAAAAAATCGATTATTTCCACTATCGATGGGAGTTGGGAAATGCAAAGTCGGTGTTGGCCTCCTCCGCTAACTTGGAGCATGTGCATGTAAATTTTCGTGCAAATCCGTCGAAAATTGCGGTCGTGCATTCGTTACACACACACACACACACACACACACACACACACACACACACACAGTGCCTTTTATAGATAGAGATTGGCATCACTATAAATATGTATTACTTCTCATTTTCTATATAAAAATGTATTGCTGATATTTTCACTACAAATATGTATTTTTATACTTTTATGGTGTTTGTTTTTGTTTGGGGGTTCACTATTTTCCCATAGCTGGGGCCCTAACAGCAGCAATTAAGAGGCTATTCCACACTCCTCAAAACCTCCAATCTCCCGATCAAAAGGCTTGTTGCCGGATATAGTTTATCGTCATACCCAGGACTTAATGTACACATAAGCGCAAGCCTGATCTCACACACACACACACACACACACACACACACACATACACACACACACACACGCACAAAATTTAACCAATTTTAAATAAGACATTGGAATAATATATACCTCTACCTCACATTTCGAACAGCCAATATCCTCGACTGGGCTATAAAATTATAAAGTTAGAGGAAAGAAAAAAAACTGCTAAATTTTTAAACGAATCAAAACAATCAGCCAATTATAAGATTTTGCTGAAAATTTCGGAAATTATTCGGTAATAAGATTAAAGTTATTTTTATTTTGGGGAAATATTTTTAGACCTGTCACTGAATTAAAATATATATGCGTACACGCATGCGCACACACACGCAATCTGTGCAGAATTGAGAATGAATATATAAGCTATAAACCGAGATGTGCAACCCTTTGAGGTAATTTTTGACTCATTTATTTACGAGGCCCTTTTCAAAAAGTATCGGGACTTGTGCAAAAAAAAAAAAAAAAAATACAACACATATCAATTCTACATTTAATCTCCTTCAAAGTCGTCTCCTTCTGAAGTCACAAACTTTATCCAGCGTCGTTTCTTTGCTGGAAGCATTCTTGGAAGTCTCTTTTTTGGAAATGCATCGCATTCCCTTAGATTTCCTCGACGTCTGGTAATTTCCTTTCTAGTGGGATTTTGATTTTTGAAGAAGATAAATTTGCAAGGCGCAAGATCTGAAAAATATGATTGTTGTCGGATTCGAGGAATGTTGTCTTCGACTAAAAACTACTTCACAAGCATTGATCACTGATGGGACCTCTGTCATATGGGGAAACGACCACACTACACACTTACCTTCCAAGCACTGATATAAAGTAAGGAAATGAAAACGTTATAACTTAGTGGGTACGTGCGACATATTCAAGGTCAATTTGTGGCTTCTCTCTCCGTACATCAGCTCCGTTACCATAGCAGTAGTCCCGATATTTTTTGATCAAACCTCGTAAACTTAATATATTTTTCTAAAAGACGTAGTAGTTTAGTTGCATATTTCTTTAACATTTACTTAAATTATTCACTGCTGGAGAAACGTTTATATTATAAGCTTTTATTCAGTTGATTTATTTACGAATTCATTTATCTAATTCCTGAGAAATGAGTTCTGCGTCGAGCTATGTATTACTGAGCGACTGATGGTCGCCATGTTGTCGAGAAACACTGTCCCCAGTTACTTCCCTTGGGGCAGACTTTTAAGACTTGCTTTTTCGTTACAAAATACTGGTTTATTCAATTATTCGATAGAGAGTTTTGTTTGTTGTCTAAGTTTCCAGGGACCATATTATTCTGACTTTTAACTAACTGTGATTCACTTAAGCTAAGTCCCATGATACTTTCGTAGCAGACACAGGAAACAATGTAGTGTGGCCTCACGCAGTCTGTATAAATGGAATTTGCTTTAAACTACTGCGAGATTTGTTTTTCCAATATTCCTAATAGATACATTAGGTTCAACTTATATATATATATATATATATATATATATATATATATATATATATGGAGACATGTGGATGTGCGTTTTCTCTGCAGGTGTATATGTGTAAAGATGGAAATATACATATATCGTTTCGTGTGAATGTGTGTGTAGGTGTATATAGGAACTCATAGGCATATAAGAAGATATAGGTATGTGGTTACAAATAGGGGTTTAAGACATGTGTAGATAAAAGATTGTAAAAGGAGGACCTAATTTTCTGCTAGTGACATCTCTTCTAAATTTCTCCTCTAATATTCTCCAATCGGAAGTGAATTTTAAATAGCACGAAGGGAAAGTTTGATTGGTATTTTAATTGAGATTGAAAGATACTACCCCAGCGTGGAGAATAAAATTATTTAAATGGGAATAACTGTTGATAATTGGGTACATAAAAACAACCACGAGTTTACTTAATGAACAAAAATCAAAAACAATCACGAGTTTACTTAATGAACAAAAATCAAACGAATAAATGTCAACCTAACAAGCTATAAGATAAAAGTTTTAGGGGGAAAAAGTACTAAATATAAATTGGATTACTCTTCCATTGTTCTGTCTATGGATTTTCCAATATACTGCTTCATAGAAAATACCCAAAACTCCACCGAATTTCAAATTAATTTCTTCGTAGATTGTTTTAAAATTTAGATATTTATCAAAACTTAACCTCCCAAATATGCACGTTAAAGTAACGCGAACTGACAGCGTCTAAGAATTTGAATGAAACCTGTCGTGTAATTTATTGGGGTTGTTGTAACGTCTTCCTTTAATGTCGTTCTTATCATTCACCCCTTAGCCACCTTTATCTAGAGACGGGACGCGTTAAATTTGAGCAACATCTAGCCGACACACTGGGCTTAAAATAGGAAACTAAAATGATACATAGGACACACTCATATCCTCTCTCCCACCTTACTTCCTCACTTCATTAACTTTGCGTATACTTGATGAAGTCCGTAAAAAACGTGTCAATTCCTTTTCATTTTTCATTTCAGCTTTTGGAAGTAAAGTCTGATGATCCAGAAGCCTGTTAAAGGGGTTATGGTGAAATAGCTTATTACATGGAATCTTAACGTGGTCTGACTTTTATTCAAAAATAAATAAATATATATATATATATATATATATATATATATATAAAGTCTCAGATTAAGTCCGACAATTACTTTATTTATACGTTATTTTTATCGATATAATTTATTTAAGTAAATGCTCCATTTTTTAATTAAACAGTATAAATTACATTTACCGGTCTGAATGTTCGAGAAGTTCTGTGGAAAATATGCGATTTCTGACAGGAATCGAACATGTAACCCTAATGGAACCGTTATTTGATCTCTCATGCTGCTAACCATTCAGCCAAAAAGAAGCTTCTGGTTGGCAAAGTACCAATTACTGTTTATAAACAAACACCTTCGACGATTTTTCATTGTTTACATTAATATATTTTTTCGTGAGCAGATATGCCCGACTAGAAAAATCACCGAAGATATGTATATTATATATATATATATATATATATATATATATATATATACATATATTATATATATTATATATATATATATATATATATATATATATATATATATATATATATATATGAATGAATAAAAGTGACAATAGGAAAACTAGTAATTGCTGACGCGTTTCGTCCAATGTGGACTTTATCAAAGCAAAATACGAAATTTTCATACACATATATATATATATATATATATATATATATATATATATATATATATATAATTTATATATCAATTTAAACGTTATTTTAGCGAATACTGTATTTGAGTAGGCAGTCCATTTATTTGTTAAACAGTGTATTTATTTATATAAAAAATATTCTATTTCATAAATAAACGGAGCGCCTATTAAAATACTAGTATCCACTAAAAATTACGTTTAAAATTATAAAAATCTGTTCGATTAATAAAACTCCATTCTAAAAATTCCCTTTGTTTACGTTTCTATACAAAACCATGCGTAGATATAAAAAACAAAAAACAAACTTCGAGTGATCTATAACAGGAGTAATTTCGATTGAAAGAATGAAATTGGTTTCATCTGACCGTCTTTTCTTCATGGCCCGCGGTAAGGTGCACCGGGCTAAACAGTAGCTCGGTCTGATCTGAGTAATGGATGTTCGATTCCTGCCAAAGAGCGCAATTTTTTCTTTAATAAGATTACTTGAACATTGAGGCCGGTAGGTGATAATGAATAAACATACTGTTTAATGAATAAACGGGGCGTCTACTCAAATACGCGTATACACTAAAAATAACGTTTAAAGTGATAAAAATCTGTCGGGTTAATAAAAATCTATTCTATATATATTCTATATATATATATATATATATATATATATGTGTGTGTGTGTGTGTATGTGTGCGTGTGTGTATGCTTAAGGTAGTGGAGAAAGTCAGCATCTTATTAAGTCATTATTTTCTCTTAGAATTACATTTTAGTTGCTACTACTAGCTTTTTCGGCAGATTGAATTTCTTCCATTTCGTCGTGGACAACATATTCGAGTACCACATTCCCAAACATGTCAAGCGGAGCTATGAAGCCGAAACAGCTTGTAGCTGATAGCCCCAACTAAGCCGTTTCAACATAAATCAAGTTCTGTCGATCCTTCTGCCTTCTCGGCTCACCTTTTATTCAGCTTTTTGACCACGCATACAAATTAGTGACAGTTTTAAAAGCACTAGAACAGTGCATGCGCTTTACCTAAATTACAAATGGCGGCTCCGACAAGCAGGCGAGTCATCGTGGCTTTTTAGCGACGGGTAGGTTAGAATGTATTGGTCCTGTTTCACCACAGCTGCTGTTGTAAATCTTCAAATGATGTGGTTTGGAGCAGACAGATTATGTGCTATTAAAAGAACTAATTGCAATGAACTGCACGGGAATTCTTTTAAATCTGATGCAATAAAGAGAGAAAAGCATCAAGAAAACCCCAGGAAATGTTTCATTATATATATTAGAAAATATTTTTCTCCTTAGAACAGTCCACAAAAAAAACTCTCAATAACTTTCTAAGAAAAACCTTTACCCAAGAAATGCAAAACAGTCCCGCTACCTAACGTTCACAATAACGTTCGAAGAAACACCTTCCTTTACCACAGTTCTCCGCTAAAATACTTGCTATATGATTGTATCAAACAGCAAATCAGGATAATTAGATGGGATAAGTAGATAAGTTCGCCTATCGCCCGGTTCACAATCCTTCCCGGTCTTTAGAACAGGAGTAGAGGCTTCTCCCTCGTTTTCGGTTTAGGACTGGGTTTTCCGGTTCCTTCTAGGATCTAATTCAAATCTATACTTCTAACGTCTCTCTGGTTTCCTGTATAGGATTGGGTTTCCGGTTCCTTCTAAAGTCAAAAGACCGGTCTGCGCCGAAAGTCCAATTTGAACCGAAAGTGCAATTTGAGCCGAAACTACACTTTGAGCCGAAAGTCCAATTTGAACCGAAACTCCAATTTGAACCGAAAGTCCAATTTGAACCGAAAGTGCAATTTGAGCCGAAACTCCACTTTGAGCCGAAAGTCCAATTTGAACCGAAACTCCAATTTGAACCAAAAGTGCAATTTGAGCCGAAACTCCACTTTGAGCCGAAAGTCCAATTTGAACCGAAACTCCAATTTGAGCCGAAAGTCCAATTTGATCCGAAACTCCAATTTGAACCGAAACTCCAATTTGAGCCGAAACTCCAATTTGAACCGAAACTCCAATTTGAACCAAAACTCCAATTTGAACCGAAAGTGCAATTTTGAAACTCTACTTTGAGCCGAAAGTCAAATTTGTCCGAAACTCCAATTTGAACCGAAAGTGCAATTTGAACCGAAAGTCTAATTTGAGCCGAAAGTCCAATTTGAACCGAAAGTGCAATTTGAGCCGAAACTCCACTATGAGCCGAAAGTCCAATTTGAACCGAAACTCCAATTTGAGCCGAAACTCCAATTTGAACCAAAACTCCAATTTGAGCCGAAAGTCCCATTTGAACCGAAAGTCCAATTTGAGCCGAAAGTCCAATTTGAGCCGAAAGTCCAATTTGAGCCGAAACTTCAATTTGAGCCGAAACTTCAATTTGAGTTGCATTTTCAATTCACACCGAAAATTGAGTTCTTCAAATCACAAACACCGTGAAAATTCAAAATATCATGTCATGAAACCTCTCACTTTAATTCTGATTCCTTGGCATTTTGACGAAATAAAAATGATTTCCTCAATTCACAAAATTTTGAAGATATTTTAAACCGATTTTAAAATATTTTTTTTTTAAATTCACAAAGATTTTTGTGTTACTCAATATAAATCAAAATGTTTAAAATCGTTAATCTTTTCAGTTATTTTAAAATTTGAATTTTTAACTCTTCCCTCCACATCCGCATCTAAAAACGCCAGGGTCATCCTGATCCAAAAAAGGTATAATACGTCTATGTAGAGCAAGGGCGGCTCGAGTTAGAGAGGTTTCAAACACACAGATGGACAGACAGAATTTACCGTTTATTTAGATAGAGTTTATACAACTCTTTCTAATATTATTCTTTGTCTACAGACTGTCTTGGATTTAACAAAACGATGTTCATTAAATGTGGTGATATAAACTTCTTGTTTACGAAACGAGGAATTTATCAGATTCATGGAATACACTCTCCACCCTCGCTACCCAATTAGTTCTTTAAATTGATGTATAACCGTCCCATATCATATTCCAAACGAATCTACCAGTAGAACAAAATTATCCTTATTTCCCTTCCGAAGCCATTGTACTGATGATGAGATGTATTTGCCGATGAGGTAAGGATTCATAAACGGGATAAGAATGGTTTTGAACAAAAAATCAACATCCTCTGCCAAGTGATCCAAGAAATAAAACCGAAAATAAATAAACAGAAATTATGACCTGGAATTTGAACGAAAGTAATGATGGCAAATGCCATGAATTCATCGTAAAAATCAGTTTATGGAATTACTAAATACGAAACACTTCATATACCTCGGCGTATGGATCATATATATATAACTAATTTAGTATAGGAGAAAAGGAAATTGAATATAGAATAGGCTACGTTAGAGGAAGTTTTACCCAACAACGCAAATTGTTGCAAAGCCATATTATTAACCTGGAATCACCTTCAGCAAATCAAGACTTTCATATGGATGTCATACATGGCTCCAAACCCGTTCAGAAATACTTAAAGTGTCTGCTGTATACAACTATTTTCTAAGATCTCTGGCTTTGAGCGAATGAATAACTGTTGGTCTTGACAAAGACAAGCGTTCTTTGAACCTTGTGTATGGCGCTACATATTCACAAAGAACTGTACCAAATAAGAGAAACGACATCAGTTGAGGACTTTCAACAGCAGTGACAGCTAAAATGGATATCACATGTTACTCGAAGAGAAATTAATGACAAGATCAAGGCGTGGATATCCCACACTGCTTCAAATAAAAGATAACGAAGGTAGCTGTTGTCAATACTGAAAAGAGCGATAACAGCTTCTGGAATTGAAAAAATATATATTCCTGAAAATTCTTTTAAGAGAAAGATTTTATAAATTCCAATTGGCAAGTACTGGCTGCTCGGTCAATGAATGCCTAATGTTTCCTTATAAAAAAATAACTAATTTTCCTGTCACTATTACCATTACCATAAACGAATTCCCATTATATATATATATATATATATATATATATATATATAGTTTTAACCTCTGTCTGTTTGTTATCGATCTCCTCCTAGGGTTTCGGAGACAGACTCCCATATTCTAAAACTACATTACCCAGGGTACTTGAATAAGTATATGTCATTTTGATCAAAGGAGGTCCCCGTGGATAAGGGGAACAAACCCCATACTGATTTTTTTTGATTTTTTTATATAAATTAAATTTAAATTTGAACAAGGCAATAACTCCTAGGGTACTTGAATAAGTTTATTTCAATGTGATCAAGTGGGTGGGGGTTACGGGGGCAGAAACCCCACTGAAAATATTTCCCTTTGATTTAAATTAAATTTAAATTTGAACAAGAGAATGGCTCTTATCTAAAATATAGAAAGAGAAAGCCAGAAGATGGAGGTCACGTCGGCAAGATCAAAATGAGACAATATGGACGTCAATTTGAACAAGAAATCACCAATCAGTGGGTAGTGCCTTAGAATACATATTTTTTGCGACAATTCAACTGTCATATCAATTCACTCAATCAAGTACATATCAAAAGGCTCAAATCAAGCTGTTTTGCACACACACTCACACAGACACACACACTGATTTTATTCCCTTTAGATTAAAATTAAATTTGAACAATGGAATGACTCCTTTAAATTTGAACAAGTGAATGACTCCTATATAGAAGCTGAAAGCCAGAAGATAGACGTCACATCGGCAAAATCTTTGAGTAATATTGAAAGGCATCATTTCTCTCCACAAATTATAACAATGGTTTAAAATCAATAATAATTTTTTTTACAAAAAGAAAATGTTTGACACGCAGAAAAACGCGGCTAATTCGGCTAGTTACAAGTAATACAGTTAGGGTTGAACCGTTCAAATGAAACAACGATAGAGTTATCGTTTCTCTGGTGACTTAAGCGACTCAGAATGAGGTAAAAGCATTTGCCGATTGGCTGTTTTCTGTCCCTAGATTTGCCGCATCTTAGAGCAAGTGTTTCGCTAAAAGGTTTGTATGTCTTCGGCTATGGAAAGAAACGTTGTTTTTAAATACGTTTTTAGACTTCCCTATGCATAGTCTTTGAAATTATTTCCCCGGACAAGACGTTACACTTGTACTGAAAATAACAGGATCGATAGAGATCACTTGACGTCTGTGGAAATAGAACACAAGCGGTAAAAAGAAACGCGTGTTGGTGCCTACGTTAGAGGTGAGAGGGCGTGGAAAAACTTTCTAGTGACATAAGCGAAAAACATGTAAGGTCGATTGAAAAAATCTCAATCGTTTCCGAATACAGTTATATACATTTTTTATCATTTTACCGCAAGCAAGGCAATAAAGCCACTAAGACGAAAAGGGATTAATGAGCGTGAGAGAATATGAGTAAAATAAAAGGAGGGAGAACAATAAAAGAACGGGAATTAAGAAGTCAAAAGATAACGATTTAAATTCTTAAAGATCAAAGATGTCTGGGAAGCAAGAAACCAGGAACAAAGTTCCAGAAACTTGTCAGAGTATAAAACGGGTGATTTACAGGGGTGTTTGCATGAATAACGCCCACAAAAAATTATCCAAGACACACAGCTATCTATTTCGAACTTCGGTAGACGGACAACAAGACCCTTCGACGTAGTGTAATGATTAAAAAGATTGTGTAACGAGATCATCATAATATACAGAAGATCCCGTATATCAGTGTAACACGGATATAAGAGACCCGGATATAAGAGAAACCCGGATATAAGAGAAACCCGGATATAAGAGAGATTTTCTCTCGTCCCAAATTAGAGCCTGTGTTAATGTATACATATAGACCAAATCCGGATATAAGATAAACCCGGATATAAGAGACTTCTCCGGTCCCGACAACTCTTTTATATCCGGGTTACACTGTACATTATAATTTTTATTTTATGTAAATGTTTGTCGCGTAAGCCTGCAATGATAACTTTAGGGTTCTTCTTCTGTGTGCCATCTTCATTCGAGACGTTGTCGATCATCGCTCTCCACAATTTCCTGTCATTTGCAACTCTTAGTAAATTATGCATTTTTATTATCTCTCCTAATCCCTGTTCTGCCAACCGTTTGTACAAGCGCGTTAGGTACGTCATGCGCGTGTTTTCTCTGCCCTCGTTTCATCAATATGCCCTGTGAGTATCAAATTTGCCAGGTCCTCTTTCCTCATTATGAGACCTAGAAATTTCAACTCTTTCTGATGCTAAGTATAAATGTCCTTTTAGTTTCCATTTCGTCTTCGTCGTTTCTCACATATTCAGTTCATGGTAATCTCAGCATCCTTCTGTAGAACCAAATGTCTGTTGTTTCAAGTCTCTTCTTAATCTGTGAGGAGATTGCCCAGCATTCACTGCCATATAGGGAAATTGATATTACATAACAGTTCAGTACACTTTTCTTTGTTTCTAATTTAAAAAAATCCTGTTTCTTTACAGGTTTATTTTCCTGTTTTGTTTTTTGTTTTTTTTTTTTTTGTTTTGTTTTGTTTTTTCGTCTACTCACAAGCATCTATTCACCTGGATCCTCACTCAAACTCACAAGAGAGCTATGTCTGCGAATAAAACAAATACTGATTACCTGGCAACGAATCTTAGCAATTAAGCATTTGCTCTCAGCTTCATACACTTGTCCTTCAGATTTCTCCCTAGTGAGCTTTAATTGTAATCTCCATGTTTCGATTCTAGACATTAGAAAATGGCGACGAAAATTTTCCCGCGTCAAACCAGGCGACTTCACGAAGTGGACACAGATGTCATTGTTTACACATTACCCTGATTTCTTATCACAGGCCTTCGATTTTTTTTATTATTATTTTTTTTTTTGTTGCAATTTTTTGTTTACCTTTCTCTGTGTTAAAGCTTTTTTGTAATAAAAAAAAATAAAGAAGTCCTAAGTGTATGTGCTAGTACCTAATGTAAACATTAAGCAAGCTATATTGATTCAAAGTAACGTAAAGTAGGCATCTATTTTACCGTGTTAGGACAGGCTTAGCAACAAGGTATACAGTGTATATTGAAGAAAGTTTTATTCTGTTTACTTTGACATTCAAAATATAGTCAAATATGGACGGCGAATACAAATTAGGAATATTTCAGAGATAATTTCAAAAACTTTAGACAAGTATCAGAAAAGGCTATAAATTTGCGGGCCACTTCTTGGTTGCTTGCTTGTTTTCCTTTAGCGGCTAATCAACCTCTATGGGTTATTTAATGGCGAAATCTAAATATTTTAAACGCAATTTTATTTATTTGTTTTTTGTTTAAATAACACAAGTGACACAAGTCTTACTAATTAACCCATAGCTGGGGGAGACGAAAAGCATTCAAACTTTTCCGAAATGTCATTTTCCCGTAAGTGATTATATCGAACCCACATTCAAGCATACAACACCTAGTATTCGCAAGTGGTCACCCATCTAGATACTGATCAGACTTGATGTTGCTTAACTCCGATGATCGTATCGGAAGACAAGTATTGGGAAAAAGCCATAGGTTTGCGGGCTTCTTCTTAAGGATCTGATGTCTGACATAATTATGTGTGCAGGAATACCATTGAAACACCTGTTCACGTACAATCACCGAAGTTAAGCAAAGTCGTGTCTGGTCAATACTTAGTTGGATAACCGCTTTGAAATGCATACCATGAGCATAGAACTTACGCTTCTTTTATCAACTTCGACTGTAAAATGATGAGATATAAATTAAAATGGAGATAAATTTTCGTCTTTAGATTTATGTATGGGTTGTAATGGAATGACCCACTCTCCATATCGCCTATTGTGGACTGACTATATCAGTAGATATATGTATATATATATATATATATATATATATATATACAGTATGCACAGGATATACCTGTCGACTTACTTCGGCAATTAGTTTAGTTGGTCGAACTCTCTGCCTTCGGTCAGAGAGGAACACGGACGAGGTTCTGCCGAAGGGCAGAGTCTCGTTCGGCGAGGTAGACTGAACCGATCCCGTTTATGCAGGTTCTACGGAGAAATTTTTTGCCAAGCCTACGGACTCAGACGACCTACGTGCTCGGAAGACATACGTTAAACTCGGGTCTTGTGGGGGTTGTAAATATTGACTTACTTCGGCAATTATTTGGGGATTCGTCTCCAACTGTACTGGTCGAACTCTCTGCTTTCGGGCAGAGAGGTATCCAGACGAGGCTATGCCGCAGGACAGAGTCTCGTCTGGGGTGGTAGACAGCTATCAGACCCCGTGTATACGGGGTCCACAGGGAATCTATGGGCTCGGTTTTTGCCCGCATTAAAAAAAAACGGCCTTGTGCAACATCCTGCCTCGCAGGGAGATAAGGTAAATAACCTTGCATCGGGAATTAGTTGGAGACTCGTCTCTAGCTCTGCTGGTCAAACTCTCTTCCTCCGGGCAGAGAGAATCCCCAGACGAAGGTATGTCGAAGAGCAGAGTCTCATCTCAGAAAACTAATACCTGACCCCGGTTTATACGGGGAATTTTTAGCCGAGCCTACACCTCGGATACCCCACAGTAGATATTCTTGTTTCTGGACTTACTAGCCTTCTAACCGATTCCCTGTCTTTCAGTGGTGTATTCTCCTTTACAATAAAACCTCTCTTTCTTTCATTTACACCCGTGTTACTGTTCCCTTCTCTCGGGTACCAACTTCGTCTGTTTGTAACATTCTTTAAGGATACAACAGTAATGTATGTATGTATGTATGTATGAATGAATGAATTAATGCAGGTTATTAACTCTGTACACTTCTTTTTTAATGTTGACCCATGGCATCACCAAATTATGTGTTGTCATTGTCGTTTACTGAGTAAGTTGTTATTTATGAGGTGCAGTTCTAGCCCAATCTCTGACCAGTTCTCCTTCAAGTAAATTGGTTGCGAATTGAACTTCTCAACGCGGATATTAACCCGTAGCTGGGACTAGAAGAGATGGACGCTTCCCTATTCTAAGGATATCAGTGCAAAAACAATAACTTCGACTGTAATTTGAACTGTAAACGCTAAGAACACATTCAGCGCTGATAACTGCTACGCACACACACACACACACACACACACACACACACACACACACATATATATATATATATATATATATATAAAGAACAGTAAGATATATAATCCGGTGTTCTTACAGATATTTTTATTTTTACAAAATAGTGCTCAATGTAAATTTACAGAGCATTAATATTATAAATTAATTGATTTAAAATATGTTTTTTTTCGCTACATTTTTTTAAAAAATGGAAGCTAAAAGCCACGAATTTAATTTTGCAATTAGCTTTTAGCTTCCATTTTTGAAACATGGTTAGAAATGTGTAGCGAAAAAACATATTTTAAATCAATTACTTTATAATATATATATATATATATATATATATATATATATATATATATATATATAGCCTCCTCCAAAAAATGTATACACACTTAAGAATAGGAAAAACTTGTCTTTCGTAGTTTTATCAAATTGCCGTAACACTGCCATACATGAACTTTAAGGAAATGATTATTTTTCCTTCAAAAAGACAACGCACCAGCACAAACCAGCAATTCGTACGAGCTTATCGGAATTAGAATTTGAAATGACCTTCGCTAGGTCAAAGAGGTGCAGTCCAGTTCACCCTTCTCCCCACCACCACCACATACACAGAAAGTTCTCCTGCAGACCTTTACATATGGGTTACCTAAAGGATGTTGTATATCGCAGGAAACTGACTACATTGGTGGTCCTTAGACAAAAAATTGGAATTACGTGTACAGCAATCTCACCGGACACTTTGGCCAGCGTTGCACAGCAGTAGTTTGGCGTACTGATAAATATTAGAAAGCTAAAGGTCACCATTTTTTAACATCTCTTGTGAGTCCAAAGGTAACATTTATTAAGCGCAAGATTTCTGAACAAATTTAGTTTTATAATATCTATACGAGTTTTTCCTTATCTGACGTGTACATGCATTTTTGACTCTGTATATATGTTACCTGTTTGGATCAGTTGGGCTCTTATGTCCATCGTCTTTTGTGTTAAATTTTTATAAGTTCTAATGTTAATTATGTTTAAATGAAAATGTCCATGAAGATGGTCTTAAATAGACCGAAACGTCCGACGTCGACTTTATTTTAACATTAATACTACATAACTGCATATTCAGATTTTTGTTTTTTCTGTATTTTTCTTTCATACTGTCGGATTTATATCCATATATTTGCTTACATACTGTCTACTGGAAATACAAACCTGAATTTACTTTATAACGTGGAAGACTTCAAGCTTGGACAAGAATAATAGAATCTATTAATCAAGTAAGGAATGGATTTATTATCGAACTGTTTTTTAGAACTGTTCCATCGTTTTTGAAATCATTTTTTGATTTGCCTTGTAACGGGAAGGACTTCAAGCTTGTTGAAGAAATAAGAACCTATTGATCACTACGTATTCCGACATCAACGGAAGAGATTTCTTGAACTGTTTATACAAAATTTTTCAATCGACTTTTTAATATTTTAATTTTTTGGAAATCATCTTCGAATACGTTTTAACAACATCGCCCACGTGATGACTACGTGATCATATTTAAACGGAACGCTGATCTGTATAAAATTTCAGTTACCTGTTTGGACCAGTTGGGCTCTTATGTCCATCGTCTTTTGTGTTAAATTTTTATAAGTTCTAATGTTAATTATGTTTAAATGAAAATGTTCATGAAGATGGTCTTAAATAGACCGAAACGTTCCGACGTCGAC
>CAHIKZ030000657.1:302500-345000 GCA_903632075.3 Acanthosepion pharaonis
TTTTTTTTCGGAAACATCTTTTAATTTTGGTATTTGTCCATCTGTCTATATTTCTGAGATTAGGTATTATGTACACTATTTACATTATTCGGACTATTGTCCTCATCTTTTGCCATATTTATCACAACGTTTGCCTTTAAGTATCTGTCATTTCTTTGTCGCCATATTTTTATTCAGACAACGCCATATTTATTACAACGTTTCGGCCTTTAAGTACTGTTTATATTTCTGAGATGAGGTATTATGTACACTATTTACATTATTCGGACTATTGTCCTTATCTTTGTCGCCATATTTATTACAACGATTCGGCCGTTGTACGCTTCAGCCTTCTTCAGGTGGTTGGAATATCGAACTGAACCTTCTATTTCGTTTACTGGGGTAGACTATTCTAGTTTCACGTGCCATGTTTTAATGGATGTCAGTTGTCAGTTATTTCCTGTTAATTCCCCTCTACAAGTTCTCCACTGACGTAACTGGGTATTGAACTCACACTCTTTTTGGGTCCTGTCATTGGATCTAACTAACGCTTTTATCCACTATGCAATGTGTTTTAATTTGATGCTACATATAGTCAAATGATACTTATATTATTTCCAAATCGTGTACAGTTTAATCTCGATCGATAACCTGCGACCTATTTTACTATCCTTTTCTCTGGCATCTGTCAGAATCTGTTCAAAGAATACATTTTTTTTCTGTTTACCATTCCATTTTTCATATTAACCTTCTTGACCGTCTTGTACGAAATTTGCTTTTGATGAAACTTCTGCTTCTTGAAGGTACTCGTTTCGCATTAGGATGTAGGCGATCATAACTCTCCTCAATTCCCCGTCCATTGTAGCTCTTAATAAATTTTTATTTTTTACTATCTTTCTCTCCCATACATTTACACAAGCTGGCTGGATAGGTGAGGCTTTGTTTTCCGCTGTTCCTGTTGCTTCCAATCTGTCTTGTGAGGATCAGAAATTTTAACTGTCACTTCCTCATTTTAAGTATACCGTAATTCATCATGTATAATACGCTTTTGTCCATAATACGCACTCCTAAAATTGTTCTGGAAGTGTGGGAAAATGCTTCTATTCACGCATAATACGCACCCCTTGTTTGGTAATCAAACCCTATAAATTGTACCTATCCAATTTCATTACTTTCGTTTCCTACTCTTATTAAAAATGTTTTTAAGCATAGAATAGTATTATTTTAATTTAGTTTTATGATAATTTTTATTTTACATTTCTAAATATTGTTAAGTAAATATGATTGTATTTGACATCCTGATGGAGTCGCAATCGCCGAATTTTGGTGTCAAATTGTCGTATGTTTGTGTTGAGTAATCATTTCGCAATTGAAATCGACCTATGAAATAGCAATTTTTAAAGATATTTTGTAGCTGTGCACAGTACGCAACCCTAATTTTACTTATTTTTTTTTTTTTAGAAAAAATGCGTATTATACATGGGGAATTACGGTAAGTGTCTTTTATTTAATTTCCTCTAAATCAAACACATTCTTAAAAAAAAACTTGTTCACAATGTTTAGGTACTTGGGAACAGCATATGACTATCGACACAATTTTCCCAAAGTATAATAATTCATATTTTTTCTTAGAATAACAAAACTTTGTTAAGGAACCGACAGAAGTGAGATGAATTACATTTGTGCAAAAACTCATCAATCGTTTCACCTTAAATTATTATCTTTTCTTACGGATAAAACTGTATCTATATCAACCATTTTTACCCTATTGTAAAACCCTACCTGCGTCAAACTTTTCACCCTTATGTAAAACTGGATCAATGTCAATGTTTTTACCTTAGCATAAAACCGTATCTATATAAACCTTTTTAACCCTAGCATAAAACCGGATATAGGCTAACATTTTACCCAATTGCAAAACCGCATCTATGCCATAATTTTACCCAAGTGCAAAACCGTATCTATGTCAATTTTTTACCCTAATGCTAAACCGTATCTATGTCAATTTTTTACCCTAGTGCAAAACCGTATCTATATCATCATTTTACCCTAATGTAAAATCGTATCTATGTCATCTTTTTGCCCTAATGCAAAACCGAATCTATGTCAACCTTTTTACCCTAATGCAAAACCGTGTATGAGTCATCTTTTTACCCAAGTGCAAAACCGTATTTATGTCATCTTTTTACCTTAGTGCAAAACCGCATCTATGTCAACTTTTTACGCTAGTGTAAAACCGTATCTATGTCACCTTTTTATCCTAGTGCAAAGCCGTATCTATGTCAACCTTTTATACCCTAATGCAAAACCGTATCTATGTCACCTTTTTACCCTAGTACAAAGCCATATCTATGTCAACCTTTTTACCCTAATGCAAAACCGTATCTATCACCTTTTTTACCCGTATCTGCAAAACCTTTTTACCCTAATGAAAAACCGTATCTATGTCACCTTTTTACCCTAGTGCAAAACCGTATCTATGTCACCTTTTTACCCTAATGCTAAACCGTATCTATGTCACCTTTTTACCCAAGTGCAAAATCGTATCTATATCAACTTTTTACCCTAGTACAAAGCCGTATCTATGTCAACCATTTTACCCTAATGTAAAACCCTATCTATGTCAACTTTTTACCCCAGTGTAAAAACGTATCCATGTCAACCGTTTTACCCTAGTGTGAAACCAGATCTATGTCTATCTTTTTAGACTCTAATGCAAAACGGGACCTATGTTCCCTTTTTTACGCCCGAGCAAATCCACACGTATGCCTGCCTTTTGACTAAAGTGTAAATTGTTTCTGTCTACTTTTTTGACACTTGTGTAAACGTGTCCCATGTCTCCGATTTTAATTCTAGCGTAAAAGCGTAAAAAGTTTTGCAAAACAAATTCAGTGTGCATCTTTTTTCACACTAGTGTCAAACAACTTTGGTGTCTTCCGTTTACACTAAAAACAGGCTTATGTCTAACTTATTGACACTATTGTATAAGTGGACCTACGTCTTCCTATAGAATTATTCATTGCGATTTTGTTTGATAAGTCGTCAAATTTAACAACCACGTCCTGGTTAGAAAGTTTGAATTAGATCATTGATATTAAAATGCATATTTGTTTTAATGTTAATTATAAAAAGGATTATTTTATATCATTACGTTATCGAAATAACGGAGGATTATACGCTGGGAAGTACAATCCTAATATTTAATACGCATTCTGATTATTACATTTTCCATTTTGTGTATATTGTTCATGCGAAATCAATGATTTTATTTGGGACTTTGATGGTATTATTAAAAGTGTTTCCACATATATGTGAATCTCAAATCATGGGAATCCAGCTCAGTGCAGTATCAAGAATTTTGAGTCGTACATGCACTATCTATACATATGACAATATTTGATAAGCACAAAGCATAAGAGTCCAGATTAGGTAAAAAGAAAATAATTTTATTTGACTCCTAGATGCTCTTTTAAATGTATGTCTACACATTTTCTAAGCACAAATCATCAGAGAATTTTATTTGCACCATAATTATAATAATGTTTATTGCGTGATTTCAGATCAGGAAAAATTTAGTTTGAGTCCTGGATACTCTTTCTAAATGTATGTCTATATATTTGCAAACGACAAATTAGAATAGAATTTTATTTACACCTTAATTAAAATAATGTTTATTGCGTGAGTTCAGCTCAAGAAAAATAGAATTTTATTTGGGCCCTAAATGCTTTTTCTAAATGTATGGCTACATATTTCCAAACCACAAATTATAAGAAATTTTATTTGCACCATAATTGTATTAGTGTTTATTGCAAGAGTTCAGCTCGCGACAAATAGAATATGTCTAAATATTTGCAAACCACAAATTACAAGATAAATTTAATTTGCACCTTAATTAAAATAATGTTTATTGCGTGAGCTCAATTCGGGAAAAGATAGAAGAATTTTATTAGAGCTCTGACTGTTCCTTCTAAATATATGTCTACATATTTGCAGACCACAAATTACAAGAGAATTTTATTTGCACCTTAATTAAAATAATGTTCATTGCGTTAGTTCAGCTCAGGAAAAAAATAGAAATTTATTTGAGCCCTGGTTGCTCTTTGTAAATGTATGTCTACATATTTGCAGATCACAGATTACAAAATAATTTTATTTGCACCTTAATTAAAATAATGTTTATTGCGTGAGTTCAACTCAGGACAAAATGAAAAAAAAGTATTTGAGCCGTTGGAGGTTCTCTGTAAATCTATGTCTATATACATTTAGGAAGTACAAATCATAAAAGAATTTTGACCCGAATCCTAATTATAATAATTTTGATTGCATGAGTCTAGCTCAGGGCAGAATTAAAACATATTATTTGAGCTCAATCAAAAGTCCCGGGAAACGCAAAATATTACAGCTTGATATAATGAATTAATTATTGTATGAGGTTCGCTCAGTTAATCAAGAATTCTGTTAAATTTGTGGATGCTATGCCTAAGCATACGTCTATACGTCTGAGATGTATATATCATAACAATCTTTATGTTCACGCCATTTTTATCATCATCATCATCATCATCATCATCATCATCATCATCACAGTCATCGACATCTTATCACAACACTATTCCTTACCGACCTACCCTTACTTGCACTCTATGCATTGTCTTCCTGGATTTGGAGATTGGTAGCTCTACTGAAACTGCACGTAGCATTACTACTGCTACCTTATTCGTTGGATAGGTTCCATATTCCAGGGCATTGATTTTTGTAAAATCAAAGAGTCTAGCTGAAGAAGCTTAGCCCGGATACGGGTTCCAATGATCTGGGCTGAGCTCTGTGAAAAGAGAGATGAATATGCTAATGAGAGCTTTCGTCTGGGCAACCAATCAGATGGGCTAAATATTTTTTTTAAAAATATATATATCAAATAGAGGCTCCTCATATGATAGGCTTGGCGCTATCTAAAAGTATCAGACAATTTATGCAACGACAGAGAAGTGAAACGTTTAAGAAAGAGTAGAAGAAATACAAACAGCTTGGAGGAAATTAACGCAGAACGGATAGATCGGCAAATAGCAAAAAATTAAAAAGAGAAGGAAAATGGTGGACGGCTGAGCACAGAAAATGGCGTGAAAATCGAGCAAGAGCGAAACCATTTGCCAGAAAGTTAATTTAAATATCCGAAGAAGGGTTTTCACAGAGGACGGGATATGCAACACTGGAAACCGAAGGCGCCAAAGATGCCTTCCAAAAGCTAAGCAAAATAATAACAGGAAAATTCCGTTAGAAACAAAGAAAAGAACTGAGATGTTACGTAATATCAGTCCTCGTATACGGCGGTGAATACTGAGCAATCTCCTCACGGAAGAAGAAGAATAGTCTTGAGGCAACACAAATGTGGTTCTACAGAAGGATGTTGAGAATACCATGAACTGAACATGTGAGCAACGACAAAGCTTTAGACGAAATGGAAACAAAAGTAACATATACTTAATATGAGAAGGAGACTGTTAAAATTTCTAGAGGATTTAATGAAGAAAAAGGTCTTTGAAAATTTTTATATTCACAGAATTAAGACCCTGCTCTTTTCTACGCTGTAGAGAACATTCGAAGAAAGGTTTTTCATTTTTCTAGTATTTGTTTTATTTTGTTTTGTTTGCCAAAGTCATATTGATTCTTCTATGTTTCTATCTTGGTCGAATGGACATTCACCCATCAGTGAATCTAGGTTGTGTGTGCAGAGTATGTAAACATCAGCTGATCTCGTTGTAAGATCTCGAACTTGCCAAGTGCGTACAAAATAATTTTAAAAAATGCACACACACACCTGCTAAGTGATGATTGCCTGAAAACTCATGAAACTTTCACTTAATGTCAGTGGCTGTTCACCGGATTTCTCAGTTAGAAAATTATATGTATGCACGACAAGAGGCACGATGGAGTAATGGATAGCGGCTCGGATACCCTTGGGAAAAGGTATGAATCCTCCTATTCTCCCCTCAGCTATGGGTAAATAGCAGGACAGACCGGGTTCTATAGCCTTTGATGGCAACTGGTCTACCGCAGAAAGAAATAGCAAGCTACTGCGGGAAAAATCTGCCTCGTCAGTCATGTATTGCCTAAGCGGGTATCACGCATACACATAACTGTATGTACGCATATATATATATATATATATATATATATATATATATATATATTGATGCAATTCACCCCAACCATGGCGGGTGTGCCACTAGCAAGGGGTTACAGAGGATTGAGAACAAGTGTAAAGAGGCATGTCTGAAGAAAAGATACAGAGAAGGATGGGGAACAAGCTTAAGGTGTCAGATGTCGATTGACATTACACTTGAATATTTGAAGATTATAGTCATCGGGGAAGCAAGTAAGGGGAAGGGAATTCCACAGACAGGAAGTTCGGGGGGAGAAGCTGTTTGAGTAGAAGCGACGGTTACATTTAACTGTTTTAACAGTGAAAGGGTGGGACCGAGATGCCAGCCTTGTAGCACGCTTAAATTCATGCAGTCCGGGAAGCAGCGAAAGAGGCTCGTCGGAACAGTTGCCGTGAAAATACTTGTAGAAGAGATAGAGGGAGGCCACGGCAAGTCTGTGGGACTGCGATTGTAGACTGGATGCCAGATCAGGACCTATCATCTTGCATATTCGTCTCTGGATTTTGTCGGGGAGCTCGAGACGTACAGCGTGGGGCACCAGACCATATATGACAGCAATATTCCATACATGGTTGATTTATTGATTTGAAGGATGGACTAAGACGAGAAAAACTTTCTGGAAAGACACAGAGAACCAAATTTCCTTGCAGTAGATGAAGCTATTGATTCAATGTATTTATTCTAAACTCATGTCAAATATGTAATTATAAGAATTACACATAAAGTGCTGGTGTTATTGAAACAGTGCTATAAACTATATATATATATATATATATATATATATATATATATATATATATATATATATTAATATACATATCATCTCACACCAGTCGTATCAACCGGAGTTTCATACCAAATGCAATCTTCATGTGCTAAGTGTATACTAACCGTTACTTATATAAAATTTGAAAAGTTTACCTTAATGCTGGCATAGTTAAGCACTATCTATATTGGGATATAGTTTTTTCAAAAATATTTTTTTAAATTAATTATATTTCTCATAATATTAAATCTAAAATAATCGGTATTAACATATGAACATAAAAGATAAGTATTTATTAAGGATTATTAATTTTATTTCATTTTATTTTATAGTAGTAGGTTATCAGCGATTAATTATTTATGTATTATAATAGAAGGAAGCTACCTTAATCTTATTTAATATAAAACATAATAATAAATATATTAAATATGAAAAACTCATAACTTATAAAAGCTTTTAAAAACCCACAAAAATCTATAAAAATATATAAAAAATAAAAAGATATATAGTAAAAAGTAGATATTAAAAACTAATAAGTAATAACTCATAATACGTAATCAATACTAAATAAATAAATAAATTAATGACGAAATAGATAAATAAATACTAAACAATACACTACACTAAAAACTAAACCGCGATAATATAGAAAAATGAATCTGTGTGTACGTGCTTAAGAAGATATTTATTTTTTATACCTACTTGTGATCATCCGTTCATTTCTCTTATTTAGCAAGCCCGGATTATTTAATTGGTGTCAGATAATTAGTTTTGCAACTGAACAGAGGTTTCGTTTATTCCCTTTGCCATTAAACGGTTTAGCTTTTGCCATTATACCCCATTTAATTGAAGGGGCTTTGCTGGAATCTTTCAACTGCCAGAAATAATTAGAGAAGTGCTCTGTTTCTGCATTTAATATTAGCCAAAGTCATACGGCGAAGCTTCCAAGCATTATCAGTAGAAACAAAATAAAATTTAATCTCCCTACCAGTCGCCAATCTCATTGAGAGTCATAGAGAAGCGCCTGTATCTAGTCGTATCATCAGCATAGATGTTTACAAATAATCAGAGTATATTCTTAGGCAGACCATTTACGCAAATCAAAAAGTGGGTTGGCCCGTGAAGTGACCCCTAGAGAGCGCCTGCGTTGAGATCTAGGGCTCCGAAGGACTGGCCCTTGATAACTACCTTTAGGGACCTAGCTGTTAGGAAGTATTTTATGATCGAGAAGACCCTTAAATGTCATCTTTGTTTTTTTTCCAGATACCTTGTGATTACTAAATTCCAAAGCCTTATCTATAGCATAATTAAATATTTCTTTGTTTCTGGAGTTGGCGGATAATCTAACTTGTATTGAATTATGCAAATTATCTAGAATTTTGTGATGGCGGCTTGAACTTTTACTGACGTATTTATGGTTACGTAGTTCTTTTGTGTTTGGATTATAGTAGCCATTATCCATCTCTAATAGGTATCACGTAGCAGCTTAGCATTCTTTTCTTTGATACCAACGAAATCCTCTTATCTCGTTATAGTCTGCCTAGCTTATGGAATGCGTCTTTGGCCATCCCAATACGTCTTCGAATCTAAGAGTCGCACTTACTGTCCTCTGTCAGAACACTACCCACATGTTTAAAATTCCGTACCTGCTTGATTTTAGTGTCCCCCAATTGAATTTCGGACTCATCTTTTTACTGATGACCATCCGTTCTGTCTCCTTGTAGTTTATGCTTACTCCATTCTTCTCGCTCTCCTTCGCTACCTTCTGTAGGAGGGGCTGTTTCCTTTCCGTGTCTGCTATCAGCACTCTGTCACCTGCGTGGCTTCTGTTGTTAAGATCGTGGCCGCCAATCCTGGTAGTATTTCCAGTTCTCTCAGAATTGCCTCGCTGTTTAGGTTGGAGAAGTCCGGTGAGAAGACAGTATATTTGCTTAACTGATTCTCTATCCGCATGCAGGCCGTTTGCTTCCAATATAGGTTCTTGATTATTCTAGTATCTTTCCCAAATATATCAAGGTTGCTGAGCAGTTCCAACAGATCTTTGTGGCGTACTTTGACGAACGCCTTTGCGTAGTCTATAAAACATAGGTGCACGTCCGTCTGCATTTGCATTGCTCTTTCTGATAACATTCTGAGCATGAATATCGCGTTCCTTGTTCCGGTGTCTTTAACGAATCTGCGCTCTTCTTGTCCTCTGGCCTGATTCTGCTGCGCGCTCTTAATCATCAGAATATGGATGATGAGTTCTGTTATTTGGCTCATTAGTCTGATTGTTCACTTTCGTTTCCGCCTGATTTCTCGGCCATTGCTATGAAAATAGATCTACTGGCATCTTCTGCTATATCACCACTAATGTAGGTTTCATTTATTATTTCTGTAATCTCGTCTATGCCAAAATCATCTAAAGCTATCAGCATTTCTGTTACAATTCCGTCTGGCCCTGCCACTTTGTTTCTATTCAATTTCACCAGTTCAGCTTCTATTTTGGTTTTTAGAATTTCAGGTCTATTAGTAGTTCTGTATATTGATGGTTGTTCTCTTTCATCATGGAAGAGTTCTCCGATATATTCCCTCCAGCGCTGAAGAACTTTTTCCTTCTCTAATATGAGTATTCCATCCTTTGATTTTATGCAGCCTGTTGATGAGCATGTCTTCTGTCCTGTTAGTTCGCTTATTTGTTTATGCATATATCTCCTTTGTTGGTGCTACTCAATCTCTCTCTATTTCTGCACATTTATTGTTTAGCCATTCTTCTTTAGCCTCCCTGCATTTGGTCCCTTTTTTTCGTTCTGTAGTTTTCTGTATTCCGTTCCGTATCTTGGCGTAGTTTTCTGTCTCCTTTACTCGTTTGAATCTGATCAGTCATCCATTCGTTATGGATCTTTAAACCGGACAAACTTTTAAAACGTGAGGCTCAACATTGGCAGACATGAGGCGCATACAAATTGTTGACATTACGATTTTCTTTTGTAAAGGATTACGTTTCTTTTCAGTGAACCAGAAACATCACATGTGACGTTATGCCTGTCACCTATAATACTGACGAACAGACCTGCACACACACACACACACACACACACACACACACACACACACACACATATATATATATATATATATATATATATATATATATATATATATATATATATATAGTGTGCGATGGGCAAATTGTCGCCATTTTATATTTTTAATTTCGCGCATGCGCGTTCTTTCATTTTGATTTTGTCGACTGCACAGATCAGACCGAAAATAGAGTACTGTTGTCATACTTTGTAATGGCTAACTAGTCCTCAATTTCCAGTTTCGATAAATGCGTCTCCACGTACCTTTGGGTGACAAATTATATTCCACTCTGTGACGCCTCTCTTGCAGTCAAGGTGTCGTAAAACTCATATGGCTGATTCTATGGAAAATACTCACAAAAGCAGCTCTAACCTTTAATGCTAAGACCCAATATGCTACGCACATTATAGTGACCCACCCTCATTCCCTTCATATTCCCTTGCTGAGATGTAAGTTCCACTAGAACAGCTTCTTTCCACAAACCACTGTTCCTTTGAATCGACTCCCAAGAGGATGTTTTACCAATCACTACAGTAACATTTTCAAGTCTAGTGTTAACCGTTACCTTTCCCACCTATCCGTATAAACTGTGTCTCTTACTCTATAACCCACTACCTCAAGTGGCTCTTGGGACTTGTACAGGTTGGACCTCAATGTAAAAACTACAGAATCTCAAATAAGAATAACTTATGACTTTGAATACATCTGATAACTTATATCGTACTTATAATGTCTTGGAAACTAACGCTGGCTAACCACAGTTTTGCACGCAGCGGGTTGGAGTACAGCATCTTATGGCCTTCAATTGGTCGACTAAGTAATGCTGCACGTGATAATCTCTCAGCATTTGCTGATTCATTTCAGTTTGAAGAGCATCAAGAGTCTATCAACAGCAGTATGTATGAGTAGAAGCAATGTCAAGAGGGTAAAAAGGAGTCCTTGTCACCTTACAAAGGTGCCTATGATGCAAGAAGTACTTTGGTTGCATATCTAATGGCAATATTTGAAGATAGATAGACAGAGAGACAGATAGAATCTGATAAATATTAACAGATTGAAAAAGCAAGCTAGCTAGCTAGCTAGATAGATAGATAGATAGATAGATAGATAGAAAGGAAGAGGTTCTGATAAATATGAACATACTGAAAAGATAGATAGTTAAATAAATAAATGAAACTGCGTATTTGCAGATGCATAAAACAAATGAAATATATTCGCAATATATATATATATATATATATATATATATATATATGCGTGTGCATGTTTCCTTTTCTTTCTAAAGTCTTCTCACTCTCTTTAACACCCAGTAGCCCCTTGCGTCTTTCGGGCATCATCGTTTTTCCTTAAGGTGAACTGATTATTATATATATATATATATATATATATATATATATATATATATATTGGGATTTTCGAAGCGTAGCTTAGATGTGGCGCAAGGGGTCGATAATATGGGGCTCCCAGTGAGGATCGACTCCATTATTCTTCGTAATTTATCTTGCTTGCTTGCTTACGATTACACCACGTCGAAGTGCTCCCATACATATATACATTGTGTGTTTATATGTGTGTTTGTGTGTGTGTACGTTGAGGGATGTATACACACAGAACATAATTATATATACATATATTTTTAAAGAATAGATAGATTTATTTTTCATCCGGCATTTTCATTACTTTATTAATGAGAGAATATGAAAATAAAACACTATTAAGAGAAAAATAAAAGAACAATAATTAAGAGAGAAGGCTGATATTGCATTTACTTTTTGAAGATCAAAGTTAACTGGGAAGCGCCGGAAATGTAATCAACAAGCACGATGTGCGAGAAAAGATCTTACGGTTGCCTCTAGCCATTTCAATTATAGAATGATGAGACCTTGCCGCCAATCTAGTACTGCGCTGAAATTGATAAAGTCTAGGTACCATAGAGGTAAATTCATCAGAACATGAAAATATTTGTAGAAATATCACACGGAAGATACATTACGCCGTTGGGAATGTGACTGAGAGCGAGATGCCAAGTCAGGGCCAGTAACATAGCAAATTCTTACGTAAAAAAGAACCACTTCATTTTTTTTAGTTCTTGTCTCATTGAGTAAGGACGCAGGCGTGTCCGAAAATTTTGATTTTTAAAAATCTTTCTTAATACGCTTTCATTTAGTCAAAAGGCTTAATAATATACAATAAATATTATTTGTTTTCTTTTCAGTATTATTATTTTTGTTGTTTTTCTATCTCTCGAATTTCTTCCATCGGCACATAATGTATTATTAAAAACAAGATAGCTTTTGTGTCGATAAATTTTAATGATCGACTTTTCCAATTTAGAGAAAATTGGTTTAGTTTAGTAAAATTTTGAAATGGTTTAACAACTATATCCTTTAAAATAAGCTGTTAGAAATATCTGATGAAATTAATGAGTGTTGTGACGTAAGCAAAAGTGTTGCGACAGAAGAGAACGGTTTTTTTTATTTTATTTTATTTTATTTTAATTTTTTGGCAAGGTGCATTTAAGGATGCGTTCTCTTAAGTTATAATCGTTTTTATTTATTAAAAGTTGTTTTTGTATTGCTTCGATGATCATAGTCCATTTTTACTATTTGATTTTACTTAGTATTTTGGTATTATTTGTGAGTATCTATCTAAAGTCATTATGATTTTATTCAGCGTATTAATGTGTGTCTGATGGAAATATGGTCAGATAGGTTTCAAATCAGTCTCCAGGAAAGTGTTGTTGTTATATATCCTATATAAGACGTTTTATGTTTATTATTGGTCTGAGAAGGATTGATCATTAAAATTAAACGACACAAAATATCTGTCATTTTTAATGGTATTTGACTTAAAAACATTTGCTGGCTTATAGGTATGTGTGTATGGGCAAATAGGTGTGTGTTTTCATGACGAAAACTCAAAGTGTAAGGCCACAGTTAAAAGCCCAGTTCTCTTTTAACGATATCATTATCTACCTAGCTACCTAATTCTGTTCACATATATCTAATTCTTTTCCTATCTATCTATCTATCTATCTATCTATCTATCTATCTAATTCTGTTCATATATATATATATATGTATATATATATATATATATATATATATATCTATATTCATATCTATCTATCTATCTGTTCTATCTCTAAGTAGCTATATGGAAGTAGCGCGTGTTCTATACAACCTTCATGCATATATATATACATATATATACATATATATATATATATATATTCATATATATATATGTTCATATATATATATGTATATATATATATATATATATGTTATATATATACATATATATATGTTCATATATATATATATATATATATATATATATATATATATGTATGTATGTATGTATGTATGTATAGATAATTTACATGATTATATAGACACATATTTTACTTTAATATTTCTACATATGTGCATATTCCCATAAGCTGTGCGACCAAAGTACTTCTTGCATCGCAGGCACCTTGGTAAGGTGACAAGGACTCTTTTTCATCCTCTTGACATTGCTTCTACGCATACAGACTGCTGTTGATAGACTCTTGACGCTGTTCAAGGTTACAAACCGAAATGAATCAGCGAATACTGAGAGATTATCACGTGCCGTGTTACTTACTCGCCCAGTAGAAGGCCATAAGATACCTGCACCACTCCAGTCCCTTCCACCCAATGCGTGTAGAGCTGCGGTTAACCAGCCTCGGGGTAATAAATACTAGAGCAACGATTGGTCGTATGCGGCGTAATCCACGTCAAAAGATGTTCTTATTTAAATTTTAGGTTTACTCTATAAGTGCAACAACAAAATTGTCCAAATCGTGTAACAGCTAAATTGTCCAATTGTTAGATTAAGATCTGAACGATTATATCTTAGAAATGATTAAAGATATCCCACTGGAATTTTCCGAGGTTTTTATAACGCTATTTGCCTCTACTTTGAACAATAAGAATGTATAATTACTCTCTAAGCTTAACTTATGAATCGTGATGAATTCGATCATAAACGAAAATCACATGTTCATCATTAATTAAACATAGGAAACTGATGAAGGGTGGAAATAAAGTTTATATATATATATATATATATATATATATATATATATATATTCCAGGATCATTTTTCAACTTATACAAAATGATCTTCGCCCTCTCTAACCTTCTAACTTTCTGTCCTGGAGTAACAAGGGTGTCTCACACATTTCACTTATGATTTCATTTTCACCATTGCTCAGTTAAAAAGACGGTGGGGCTGACACAAAACGATTTTAACCTGTTCTCTTTCTAGCTGAATATCTCAAAAAATGTTTTCAGTGATTCTTACGACCAATGGTGTCCAGATGACTAACCGTGTTATACGAAAATGCACTAGAATAAAGGATTTGTATCTACATATTACTAGTTCATTAATATAACACGCATTTTTTATTAAAAGAATAAGTAATATGGCCGTCATGAAATAATTATTATATGTTATTGCTAACGATTTTGTTACTGTCAAATATTGAAAATATATTTATATTATACAAAGAACCTTAAAAATTTAGAAGAAATAGATTGTCAGTCATCCAAGAATAAATATATCAATCGTAATTAACAGAATTAGGTTATTATATACCGGATGCAACAGCAAAATTGTCCAAATCGTGTAAAAGTAAAATTGTCCTTTTTGTTAGCTTAAGATTTGAATCGTTGTCTCTTAGAAATGATTAAAGCTATCTTACTGGAATTCTCCGAGGTTTTTATAACACTATTGGACTCTATAATTACTCTTTAAGCTTAACAAAAGAATTGTGATGAAATCGATCATGAATGAAAATCACATGTTCATCATTAATTAAACATAGATAAGGATCGGAAACTCATGAAGGATGGAAATAAATTTGAAATATATATATATTATTCGAGGATCATTTTCCAACTTAATCAAGATGATCTCCGCCCTCTCTAATCTTCTAAGTTTCTGTCCTGGAGTAACAATATGTCTCACACGTATCACCTAGGACTTCATTTTCAAATCTTTTTCCACTGTTCTTTGGACTGTCATAGCTGAAACTCCTCTCTCTTGTGCCAAACATCTTATGGATTGAGTTGGATCTTTTCTAATTGATCTTCTTAGCTCTAAGTTGAAATGATGATCCCTCTTGCTGTTGTGACCTTCTGATCCAGTTTTCCTCTCTACTGTTCCCTCTTTTTTTAAACTTTGGTACGATACTGAAGGCCTGAATGATTTTTTTTTCTCTCACCATTGCTCAGTTGGAAGACAGTGGGACTGACACAAAACGATTTTAGCCTGTTCTCTTTCTAGCTAACTAGAATAACTCAATGACTTATTCAATTATTCTTACGACAAATGGTGTCAAGATGACTAAACGTCTTATCTGAAAACCTGAGGAAAAGAAAGTCAGTTAGATTAGCGGGCTTTTTTTTAGATAGTAAAAATTTTGTGGGATGAACGATTATGCTGTATCAAGATTTGGAAAATTTTGTTGTTACATCCGGTATTTCATGTTCGAGTCTTTGCTGTCCGAGAAATTTCTACTGTTTGAAAATCATACAAATTTTCCATTTAACGATAGGAATGTCTAAACAAGTAATACTGTAAACATACAGCGAGTTCTCGTCTCTGTCAATCTTTCCCTGGCTGGGAACATCACCCCATGTTGTGTATCCATTCCTGTTTGCACCGTTGTGCAGGAAAGGTATGTAGGCAGGTAGGTGGGAACGGAGGGAAGGAAAGAGGCAAGTGAGACTTTGAACAGCTTCTGCTCCTTCAACCATTACAAACTGGCAGACGAGATCTTCCATGTGACCGGTGAGTCCGACTCTCCTATCAACCCTAAGTCTATCTCGACATCACTACGGTCGGACGGTCCGGAAATCTCTCTCGCCAAACCGACTGTATCTCCCAAATGGCGGTATCGTTACTACTCCTTATTTCAACTGCCACTGTTAATATAAACTTGCAAGTGAAAGTTTCTAACTTCCGGCAAAGTGGCACTTACTCCCGAAAGTTTTCTTTTAATTATCTATTTATTTTTCTTCCTTTATGTTCAGTAGGTGTCCGCTTTGAAGATTGCAGATTTTACTGCAAGTAATAAAAAGACCATGAACTTCAGACTCAGATAAAATCATTCCGAGCCCCCTAGACTTTCTGTTTTCTGATGAATTGATGAGACCTTGCCGCCAATTTCGTACTGCGTTTAAATTCATAAAGTCTAGGTACCATAGCGAATAGTTCCCACGAACAATTACCATGAAGGTATTTGTAGAAATGCCATGTATAAGCTACATTACAGTGGTGGGAAAGTGACTGAAGCCGAAATGCCACGTCAGGACCAATTCGACCAATTGTTGCTGATTCTTCTTTGGATTTTGTCCACGAATCTCTAAATGTATAGCAGGAGCACCGGGAACATAAAACAGATAAATAAAAATCTGTGTAACGCGTCGACGCCCGGTTAAGTAAAAAACAAATTAAAACAAATTTTGAGCGATACGATTCCCTTTGACTAAAAGAAGGAAGTGAAACGGCTAGAGATCAAACCGACAACTTAAATTATATGACAGTTTTTTAATTCCTTTTCTCTCATACACTGTTAGTAAAGTTTCTACAATGATCAGTCTTTCCTCGGTTATCGGACATAATCCGTTCCAGAACGTCAACCAAAAATCGAAACTCACAAAAACCGAGCTAAGAAATAATATAAATCCAATTAATCCGTGGGAAAGAGGCTGCAGAGTGGGAAATCGATCATCTCAAGCATAACTTAATCAAGTCATGGGTCAATCGCTATGTATTCTCCTTAAGCATTCCTCCTCCTACATCCTTTTGCGTTCATATTGCATACGTTCATTTGTCATCTCTCATCAGCGACTCTTGAGTTTTGTATTGCTTGAAGATTAGTATATAAAATAAGATAGGGAAAATGAAGCAAGAAAAAATAGTGTCTATACCAAAATCCAATTTACGACTGTGTTTTGAGAAATAGGAAGAGTCATAAAAGGTTAAACTGTAATGAAACAGTTAAGTTTACAATTTATTCTCAACTTGCAGCACTGCATCTACAAAAATTACTCGAAAAGCGCGTGTTAACAACACAAGACACCAACATGCAAAACGAATGCAGGAATATATTTGGTTTGGAAAATGGATGTTTTACGTCATTCATCACATTCTTTCGGCTTTACTATCGAATTATTAATATGTCGGCTAAGTTTAAGATACGTCATGTAGATGCTCTGTAAAAGAATAAGGCCGCACCAATGGAGCTAATTTCCGGGTGGATATATGTAATCTCTAGTTTAAACCGGATCCGTGTCTATATATTTTACTATAGTGTAGAGCTGACCAATCTACCTTTTTAACTCTGGTGTATACCCATGTCTACCTTTTTTACGCGAGTATAAAGCCGACCGTTTTTTACCATATTGTCTCGAGTATAAACCTGAACTATGTCAAAGATTTTTACGATGGTATAAACTGAGCCTCTGTCTTCCTTTTTGAATTTTGTGTAAAACGGACCTTTGCCTACCTTTTAACCGGACTTATGTCTAACTTATTGAAGGTCGTGTAAACTGGACGTATATCTACCTTTTTGATTCTGATGTAAATCGAACCTATTTCTACCTTTTTGAAAGTAGTCTAAACAGGACCATTTAACATTTTAATATAGTGTAAACCGGACCTAAGTCTGCCTTTTTGAAGATAGTGTAAACCGAGCACATGTCTACATATTTAAGATTTTTTAATGTAGTGTAAACCAGACCTATGGCTTACTTATTAAAGGTAGTGCAAACTGGAACTATTTCTACTTTTTTTTAAGATAGTATAGATCAGATATGTCTACATTTTAAAGATAGTGTAAATTGAACATATATATATATATATATATATATATATAGATATAGATATATATACCTTTGTGAAAATTAATTGTGATTTTTGTTTGATAAGAATTATCGTTGACATTGAATAATGTGACAAGAGTTGATATGCAGTTAAGTTAACCAACCAATTAACGACTTTTTTATGCATTTTCAGCACATCAAGAACAGGAAACGGTGCACCAATTATGAAAACGTGTAAACAGATTGTTTGCTTCGAAACAAATAATTTTCTGCCTGAGTCATAATGAATTGCTTGCTTAGAAAAAGAAACTATGACCTTGACTGAATTAGAATTGGTTATTAAATGTGTCAATATATATATATCTCAGGGAGAAGACGATATAACTTTCTTTCCAACTTAATATATTCGCATGCATATCTTAATTACGCATAATGGATTTTTAATTACAAATATTATGAAAAAAATATGTATTTAAAAGGCGGAAATAGAAATAATGCTAGGCAAGGTAAAATTTGTCATTCAGTTTATTATTAAAGTTGTATTGAATCCTAACAGCAAATCATAAGGCCTTACAAGTATATCTGAGTTTGGCACAAGGCTATAAGAGTGAGAAATCTAATGGAAATCAAGCTTAATCAATATTAGTTGTCATTCAGCGTGCGAATAACTCAACATCTATAAAAAGAAAATAATTTCCCCAAACTGATTACGATCTTGCGATCTTAATGATCCACTTTTAATCACACTTTTATCTCTACTCTCACTCTCCGTAGAATCGACACGTGTGGGGAAAAGAGGTCTTGAGATCACGTTTCATCTGGTCGGTGCGAGACGGATTAAATTAGGTTGAGACTACGTGCCAAAAACCACTTAACCACTGAATAGTTGTTGTCTGTTGTGAAGAGTCTCCAAGACACAAGAATATACAGGATGAGAAAATTGTAAGACAAATAATTCAATACTGTATACTAAAGGGGGAGAAAAAAAACTGTGACAAAGTGAAAAATGATTTCATGTGACACATTTCGTCCTTTAGGACTTCATCAGACTAATTGTTTAAGATGCGACTACACATGCGCACAAAAGAGAATGGATACTGAAAATTTAAAATTTAAAGTTTTTTGTAATAAAATAGAATCCCTGACAACCGGACTAAGAAGGCCATCCGGATATGAGGAATTGGTTACAAGGTCAGGATATGAGGGGATATATTTAGATTAAAATAAAAGAACTAAAATCAGGTTTAACATTTATTTTCAGTGCTTTACAGTAAACAAAGTAAGCTAATGGTGAGTGAAACATAACCCAATTGATTTTAAGGGGAAATAAATAATTTACGTAATCTTAATGAAAATTAAATATGCCCCATACGCAAAACAAATTATGTAACGAGGATTTTTTAAATCGCTGTTGCATGATGATTCTTTCTCTTCTAATGTCATTCTCAACTTTTTCCACATTTCGTTTTCCTTTTGTTCTTGAATTTTTTTAAACGAAAGACACTTTTTAACTCTGCGTGCGTTATTGCAATCGTTATAGCTGAATGCTGGCTTTCTTTCCATAAAACTGACAACCTTTTCAATAACTTTTTCAATTTCAGTCCAGGTTAGTTACACTTTTTTTTTTCTTTTTTTTTCTTTTTTTTTCTTTTTTCTTTTTATTTCCTTCTTCATTGTGACAGTATGTACGCTGGATAATAGTTTATTCGGAAGATTTTGTATCATACAACGTCGACTTTCCTATGTTGAACTCAGCTATTAGTTACGATGAACCTTTACCAGCGTCTAGTCTGTTTAAAATTTCCACTTTTTGCGATAACTCCAAAGTTGTTCTTTCCCTCTTATTCCCATCATCTTTTGCTCCAATACAAGCCATTAGGGTAGAATATGCATAAGCAATTATTCAAAGTAAATTTCCTGAAAAACAGAAATTTCAAATCATTTACATATCACCTAAATAGATCAAATATACACATCAAAATCATGTCCGGATATGCGGGATTCCGGATATGAGGCACTCCGGATATGAGGGATTCTGGATATGAGGGATTCTACTGTATAATGTTTTTAGTATATAGTCTAGCCGGTTTCATTTAGTTTATTTTTCTTTATTTTTTCATCTGTTTTCCTACTAAATATCGCCCATTGTGAGAATAGAGTATCAGCTAAGAAATGTGAAATGTTGTAAGGACCTGAATGTAAATTTCATCATTTCTGGCAGATCTTCTATTATTACAACGCAGGGTATTTAATAACAAAATCGATGAAAACGCGGACAGAATATAAACAGAAACTAGAGGAAATCGGCAAGGCCAAAAACTTACGTTAAAAAAATTAATTTAAAATTATTAGCAGCCTTCTGCTGTAACGTAAACATTATTTAAACCGATGAAATTCTAAAGAATGAAATGTGTCACATGAAAACTTTTTTTAATCAATTGCTTGGCCAGCTGCAAAGAAAGTTGGTTCACTGTACCGTGCAAGACAATTTTTCTCTCCAGAATCTATCTGTTGTGGTAGGATCCACCTAATTTGCATAGTGGAGTACCGACCATATAAATATGGTTGGTACCGGAAAGAGAGGGAGGAATCAAGAGATTCAACCAGAGACTCTGCCCGACTGCGACTCAGTCAACACATTCTCCAGGAACGGTCTTACCAGGAATATACAAAAGACTATATGTAAATATTGTGTACACTTTCTTGTTTCAATACATTTTGTTTTAAGTACATTTTGTGTTGCATTATTATTCCATGCATTAGTCAAGTTTCAACACTATCTTACATATCTTTACGTCTACCATTCATCCACATTTAAAATATTGCTGCCATACATGGTTCGCTGCTGCTGCTATTCAGATTGAGTTCCCTGATAAAATAAAAATAAGAAATAAGAAATGTTATTGGTCCTGATCTGGCATATCGGCTTCAGTCACCTTCCCACCGCCGTAAGGTTGCCTTTCAATGTTTTAATTTATAAATAATTTCACGGTAATTATTCGGATGGTCTCTTCGCTATGGTACGTAACTTTCATGAATTTAAGTGCATTACTAGACTGGCATCGAGATCTCACCAAATTAATGTCGAGCTAGCTAGATGTAACCGTAAGATCGATGCTAATATTTTCTTTTCAAGCATTTCTCGCTTATGGAGCTATCTTCCGGCTTCATGCATTCCAGCCAGATTTAATCTTCATAAATTTAAATGCAATGTCAGTCGCTATCTACTGTCCTCCTTTTCTTTTTTCTTCCCGCTCTTTATTAAAGTTTCTGTTTCTAATCCTTTCACACCCAGTAACCCCTTGTGGCTTAGTGGCTTTACTGCCTTGCATGGTGTAAACTCGATAAAAAAAAACTTTTTCCCTCCTTACACCAGTCTGTTCTTGGATTTATGCCTTCCAAGGTATTAGTGCGATGTGATCGAAACAGTCTCGACGTATAACTTACTTTGTATCACGAAACGTATCCATTTTTTCTTATTTGCTTTATATATATATTATATATATATATATATATATATATATATATATATATATATATATATATGTGTGTGTGTTGTGGTAGGATCCACCTAATTTGCATAGTGGAGTACCGACCATATAAATATGGTTGGTACTGGGAAGAGAAGGGGAGGAATCAAGAGATTCAATCCAGAGACTCTGCCCGACTGCGACTAAGTCAACACATTCTCCAGGAACGGTCTTCCCAGGAATATACAAAAGACTATATGTAAATATTGTGTACACTTTCTTGTTTCAATAAATTTTGTTCTAAGTACATTTTGCGTTGCATTATTATTCCATGCATTTGTCACGTTTCAACAATATATATATATATATATATATATATATATATATATATATATATATATATAAGTAAACCTAACTAGGTTTTACCTACGCGGATCGTAGTTCTTTCTTTTTTCACCCTTTTTTCACTTCTTCATTTACAAGCTAAAACACCTAAGGTTTTACCGGACGAGTATAGATGCTTACATCTATAAGTTTATTAGTGTTATTATATATATATATATATATATACTGAGACATGTTTCGTTGAATAATTAAGACATGTTCTGTCTACTTATTTTCAATTGGATCCTTTCATATTCACGGATAAGCTTTTGGGTGTCGTTATTGAAGGACGAGAGAAAATCGCCGTGTTGATACATATTTCTTTTATCCAAGTACTTTCGACATAGCACAATATCCTCGCCAGGCTATTGTTTGGGTGCCATGGCAAAGAGTTCATCTGAACAATTACCATGAAATTATTTACAAAAAAAAGGCACATGAATGCTACATTACGGTAGTGAGAAAGTGACTGAAGCCGAGATGCCATGTCAGGACCTATAATATTGCTCATTCTTCTTTAGATTCTATCAAGAAACTCTACATATACAGCAGGAACACCAAACTATAAGTAGTAGTAATATTCAAGGATTGTACGAATGGTATATATATATATATATATATATATATATATATATATATATATCCAGCTATGGGTTAAATAGCAGGACAGACTGGGTTCTATATCCTTGGATGGCAACTAGTCTAGGAGAAGGAAAACTTTGAATTCAAAACTTGAGGGGGGTTGTTTGGGGACCTTGTGACACGTAGTGCACCAGGTCTCTGTATTCGGCCCTTCAAAAAGTGTGGACTATAATCGAATCTCATGTGCCGGTGTCGGGCTGTCAGTTTCCAGGGAACTGATCTGCTTGACCGTCATACGTCGAACCCGGCGGGAGAATTGATTTATTTAAGAGAGATTCAGGAGATGAAAATTGTCCAGTGAACCAGCTTTTTAGCAGCAGACCTAGCAATTTATTAAATATAATGTTTCCACTTCAGCCGAGAATATAAGACCGATAAAGTACAATGAATCACTCTCATGCAGGTTAGCTTCAGGGTTTTTTCAGGTGATTGATTGAGAGATGTTTCGTTTTAGAGATGTTAAAATTAACAAGCCACTCATTGCTCCAGTTAACAACAGACATTACGTCATTTTTTTTTAGGTCGGCTACCAATTTCACCATATGATTATTTATATTGTTTACATTCAGACTATGGTCATCAAACTCTGTTATTATTATCACAACGTTTCGACTGTTGAACACTACAATCATTTCCATGGGTTTCTTGATCCGGGTAACTATTAGGGAATTTCAAAATGAACCCTTTATTTAATCTACAGGAGTAGATTGCTCTAGTTCTAAAGTTCATGTCTAAAGATATCTGGACTTATTTGATACTACCCACTTATTTTTTTCCATTGTTTCCACTGCATATTTGCCTGCACTATCGGGCACAAAGATTGTACGCACGAAACATATTTAAGCCACTAAGCAATTTTTCTGCAGAGCAATCCAAAACATAGACCTTGGATCTTGTAACCAAATGTTTCTCAGTCCTACTTGCTGCTTACGCAGCTGTTGCTAATGCTTCTGTGAGGCTTGACTGCGTTCATCGAGGTTTCACTATCCTTACTATTGCTGCTACTGAGACTGTCATTTCTCCTCCCCAGAACGGTTGCTTTATAAACCGAGTGGATACTCCCCCATGTCATAAACAACTTTAACCTCTTCAAGTTCAGATTCAACTGTTATCTATCCTACATAACCTCAAAAAAGTCTTGCTTCCTCCCTTTGCACCCTTTAAAAAAATGATTTTTTCCATTTTGCGTAAAATAGTGATATCAATCCAGTGAACATTTTTCTAGTTCTTACGAAAAATGTTTGAAAATTCCAGTGAACAGTTTTCGCTTTTATGAAAATTGGATGAAAATTTCGAAAAACAATTTTTCCTTTTCATATAAAAAATTGAATAATTTCAGAACATTTTTTTTTAATAATTTTGCGAAAAATATTGGAAGTCAAAAATAGTGATCTGAATTTGTTTGACATCGAAGGGTTATAGATCCAGTGCAAACGCGCCAAATTTTATGGATCCAGTACGAACGCACCAAATTTTATGGATCCAGTACGAACGCACCAAATGTTGAGTCATCCAGAAATGGAAACTGAAACATTTGGGTGAATTCTTCGCTAAGACTGATAGAACAGCTGTCTTTGAAATAACTATGGCATTACTTTTCATTTTGTCCTTAGATTTATTGTAGGGTGCCTTGATCCAATATCATTTGAGTGCCTGGAGCCAATATCTTTTCAGTGCCTAGATCCAAAGCTATGAGAGAAAACGTTTAAGATTAGCCATTAAATCTTAACCTTTTTTTTTATTTTAAGCCTTCCGCATCCATCACAACATAAACCGAAACTCGACCTTTGACATCAAGGTAGGAAAATATTGAAGAGTTCATTTAGTGTTGCCTGGAAAAGCCGAAAATGTTTTCCCATATAAATCAATAGTACAAGTTTATTCACTTTACGTTACGTTCTGCTCACTAATGATCTCGTAAGAAAGCTCTACTTTCAGATAGCGAAATAATTTCGAAATTAGAAAGCATATAAATACTTGTGTAGAACATATGGAAGGAAGACAGAAACCAACTACTGGAGAGAGAAAAACATGAAAATGCACATAGATAGATTTGTAGTCTAATGATGGCGAAAAGCATTGATTGTATTCAAGCAATATGTATTTTTCAAAATAATTTCTTTCAATTTCAATGCACTTTGTTCAGTGGTAAATATTGATCCCATAGATCGAATGTTAGGAAAATTTTCTGTTAATAACTAAACGTATCATACTACAAATGTATTGATCCGCACTTGTAGATAGATAGATAGATAGATAGATGATAGATAGATAGATAGATAGATGATAGAGATAGATAGATAGAGATAGATATTTACTTGGATAGATATTTATGTATGTAGAGACTGGGATAGATAGATAGATAGATAGATAGATAGATAGATAGATAGATAGATAGATAGATAGATAGATAATGTAAAGACGGTGATATATATGTATATAGAGACTTGGTGAGATAGATATGTATGTAAAGACTAGCATGGGTGTGTATGTAGAGACTGAGATAGATAGATAGATAGATAGATAGATAGATAGATAGATAGATAGATAGATAGATAATGTAAAGACGGTGATATATATGTATATAGATACTGGGTGAAATAGATATGTATGTAAAGACTAGCATGGGTATGTATGTAGAGACAGAGATAGATAGATAGATAGATAGATAGATAGATAGATAGATAGATAGATAGATAGATAGATAGATACACTTAAAACAATGATCTGTACTCAAATTCCTGTTTTTGATCCCAACTAATCATCTGCGCCCATGGCTCTGAGCCATATGAATATAAGGTACACTAGATGGATAGACAGATAACCAGTCGCGTAACCCTCGAACAATAGCTAACCGAATTTTATCCTTATATCTGATCTTAATTTCCATCGATATTGAGAGAATATAGCACAATAAATATATATATATATATATATCAAGAGAGAGATAATAAAGACTTATCGAATACAGCTATTATTGATCTTGATTTTGCCGCCAAAATAGATTCAGTCAGCCGAGATGTTTTATTTTTAGCTCTGTGCAATATTAATCCGTTGTTATTTTTATAAGATTCAATTAGGAAACATCTCGGCGAAGATAAAAATAAATGAGAAACAAAGAAAGAGAAGATGCTTCTGTGTATATCAGGTCCCGAGGCATGGGATTCTATTTTTAGCTCTCCTTCCTTCCCAAACCCCACGCATGCGTATTCAGTCGTTTGATGGAGTAAGTAATGAATACTTTATCTATGTATAAATGTATACATTTGAAGCGTGTGCCAAATTGGGTGTCTCTTGGGGTGAGGGACTCTCTGTGTGTGTGTGTGTTATTTCGGGTATAAGTATTGACATAGGTATATTTGATTTGTGTAAACTTTCCAGCGGTTTTTTTTTTTAAAAGAAAAGAAAAAGAAAGAAAAAAATTGGAATGAAAGGAAAATGAAAAAAAAAAAACCTGGAATAAAAGAAAAAAAAATAATGAGAAAGATTGAAAAAAGAATTGGAATGAAAGAAAAAAAAAAAAACCTGGAATAAATGAAAGGAAAATGAAAAAAACCTGGAAAAAAAAAAACCTAAAAATAATGAGAAAAGAAAGAAAGAAAGAAAAGAAAAGAAAAAATTGGAATGAAAAAAAAGAAAAAAAAACCTGGAAAAAAATGAGAAACCTAAAATAAAGAAAAGAAAGAAAGAAAAGAAAGAAAAAAGAAAGAAATGGAAAAATGAAAAAAACCTGGAAAAAAAAAAAACCTAAAATAATGAGAAAGAAAAGAAAGAAAAAAAAGAACCTGGAATGAAAAAAAAAGAAAAAACCTGGAGAAAGAAAGAAAGCTAAAGAAAAGAAAAGAAAGAAAAGAAAAAAAAGAAAAAGAAAAAGAAAAAAAAAAAAAAAAAGAAAGAAAGAAAAAAAAAGAAAAAAGAAAAAAAAGAATGAAAGAAAAAAAAAAAAAAAAAAAACCTGGAAAAAAAGCGAGAAAGCTAAAGAAAGAAAAAAAGAAAGAAAGAAAGAAAAGAAAGAAAGAAAAAAAAGAAAAAACCTGGAATTTTCTTAAAATGGAAAGAATTTTCTTAAAATGGTTTCTTACTGTGTTCCCAATTTCTGTTTTTTCAAAAAGCAAACGCTGGAAAGTTTTGCACAGTCGCAATATTTATTCAAAGGATTATCGTAAAATGGAACTCGAATGATATACGCGATACATGATAAAACCATTTTTTATAAGTGAAAATTTGGGGTCGCACGATACGCGAGTTGGCGCATTATACGAGTATATACGTTAATTTAGATTTCTTTGGTTTATATATTATGTACGTTTCTTAGCTTATATTAGTGTGTTCGTGCATGCGCGTAGCATAGTGGGTATTGCCGCAAACGTGGATTCAGCGTACCGTGTTCAAGTTTCGGCAGAGGGAGTTACATTCACTTTGCTCTAGAACCATTATAGGAGAAATAGAAGGGTAGATTCGGCTATCTAGCTTTGGTTGGCAACCCATGTAAGAGAAGGAGAACTCTGTGTTCAAAATCAGACTGAAGACAGGTCGTCCTCATGTATCACATGTACTTCTCCAGCGACCCTAAGGAGAATCGTGATTAGGTTTATGTTTAAAGTTTAATCTTTCGTTCATATAAATTCGTAGCGTCATTACTTAGCAATCCGATTGTTTTCCCTGGTCTTATTCTCACAAACGGGGCCTAACTGACGCAACTATATTGAGCAGGAGTAGACGTTTATACTTTGTTTTCTGTTTGGGATTGGGGTTCCGGTTCCTCCTAAAGTCTTCTCATTGTCTTTCCCTCCCAGTAACCTCCTAGCGTCTTAGTCGAATTATCGCCTTACTTAGGGTGAATTAATTAACACGCACACGCGCACAAACACACACACATGCACACACAAAAACACACATACACACACACACACACACACATATATATATATATATATATATATATATATATATATATATATATATATGTATCTATCTATATATATATATATATATATATATGTATATATAGTGTGTGCAAAAGTTTTTCATCATTCCTAAATAAAAATCATTTAATCTCCAGTTTACATCCTTTACTTTCTAATATGTTAAGAAAATAGCTTTAGGGGCTTTTACACACAAAAAATGCACGGACACTGACTATATATATATATGAAGAAATATAGTTTTATGGTGTGCTATATGGGATGAAGTGCTCAATATCAGAAATAGAGCGTACGTAAATCTAAAAGTGAACATTGAAGTCAACACTCAGAGGCGACAGGCTGTTTCATGCTAGACGCAATCGTCCTTTCGCCTCTGAGTGTTGACTTCAGTGTTCACTATATATATATATATATATATATATATATATATAATTATTTATTTAAAAATATGATTCCAAATCGCTACATAAGAGGTCTCATGTTTCAAAACAAGAGCCGAAAACTTCAATATAATCCTTTAAATTAAATTGAGTTTAAATTAAAATGGGCTCCGTTACATCTTCAAGCGAAATTTTTGTTGGAATAACGTATATCTGAAATTTACTTGTTTTAAAAATTGAAATCAAAATTTCCATGGTAACAGCAAGGGCGAATTGTCTAAATTGGGTAGGCGAGTGTAGGGTGTTAATAATACGTAGCGGTATAGAGATACTTTTAAGATGTCAAGTCGGGGAAAGGTGGGGATGTCTAAAATGAAACGGAAGATATATTTGCCATCGTCTAGTTTGCTTGTCTATGGAGATTTATTTATTTATTTTATTTTATTTTATTATGAAAGGGAATTGTGCATATAAAAAAAGAAAAACTTTCGTAACGTTTGTTTTTGACGACTTCATAAAGGGTTATCTTTTATGTAAGGTATTTAAACTACTTATTTGGGCTATGGATTATGAAGGGTGTTATGTTGTATGCATGCTTGTAGTTAATTATTCCTACTATGAATCTGATGATTGGGCTATTTGTTAAACAAGTTATTATAATTTTTTTTTTTTTATCTAATAATTCAAACCAAAAATCTGATGATGTCTACAAAAAACCGTTAACTCGTGTCTATTATTTAATAGATTATTATTATTTAGATGTTTAATAATGTGCAATTTTTATGGAGGGCACAAGGGCATGGGTCATCCCAAGCTTTACATGTTTCTACCTTGTCAATAAATTTTCCATTTAACTTTTGGTGTCCTATTTGTTTCCTTCAGGTGCCAAAAATATTTTGATAGTGAAGTCTGATTTCTTTTGTTTATATTATTAAAGGAGCATTTATGCTGCCTCCATCTATCTTTAAAATTATTCTTCGTGGACCCAATGTATATCATATTAGTGCTAGGGCTCTCTGTGGATGAAATAGTACATTGGTATACCACAGAATTAATACAACATTTATTTTCTAATGGGCAGTCTTCTAGGTTTCTACAGTTACATAATTTTCCTTTTTATCGTCTGATTTAAGTGCAGAGTTTTTATTAATACAGTTTTGGCATGGGGGTTTGTTCAAGATCTTATTATTGTGTTTTTTTATTATACGTTCAAGATTATCAGGGCAGCTGTAACTCAATTTTAAGGTGTTCTTATTGAATATACTACTAAGCTTACTATTGGTGGGGAAGTGTTTATCAATTAGAGCTAAGAATTTCTGTCCTAGTTTAATACGAACCCTTTGGTTGAACGGAGGGATATGAAGAAATATAGTTTTATGGTGTGCTATATGGGATAAAGTGCTCAATATCAGAAATAGAGCGTACGTAAATCTAAAAGTGAACATTGAAGTCAACACTCAGAGGCGACAGGCTGTTTCATGCTAGACGCATTCGTCCTGTCGCCTCTGAGTGTTGACTTCAGTGTTCACTTTATATATATATATATATATATATATATATATATAGGAATGAATAAAAAAGACAAGAGGAAAAACTATTCTTAGTCGGTACGTTTCATCCTCTGAGCTTTGATAAACCAATGACATTCTTGTTCTTGCAAATAAACATTTTCCTTGATAAAGTCCATGAGAGGAGAAAACGCGGCGGCTAAGAATAGTGTTTCTTCTTGTCTTTTTGTTCATTTTGTTCCTTCAAAGATACACACGATCTGAAAATAATTTATATATATATATATATATATACCGGGTGTAAAAGGAAAATTGTCAGGTTAAACTTTGAACCGTTTTATCTTAGAAATGATTAAAGATATTTTACTGAATTCTCCTCGGTTTTTATAACACTACTGAACTCTCCTTTGAGCAATAATAATGTATAATTATTCTACAAGCTTAACAGAAGAATCGGGATTAATACGATCATAAACATTTTTATCATTAATCATAGCTAAATATCGGAAGCTCATTAAGTATTGAAATAAAGTTCAAATATATATATATGTATATATATATATATATATAATATTCCAGAATCATTTCCAACTTATTCACGATGATCTTCTCCCTCTCTAACCTTCTAACTTCCTGTTCTAGAGTAACAAACTGTCTCACGTTTTTTCACGTACGATTTCATTTTCAAGTCTTTTTCATTGCTCTTTGGAAAGTCATAGCTGAAACTTTTTTCTCACGTCTCCAACTTGCGCCTAAATTGTGTATCCAGTTACAAATGAACAATACTGGTCTTGACTGGCATGATAAGCGATACAAAAAAAGTGCCGTTTTTCTTTTTTTTTTTCCTTTTTTTTAATCATTTCACCTAAAGCAAAGCAGTAAAGCAAGCTAGGAGGCAAGGGATTACTGAGTGTAAAAGAATATGGTAAAAATATAGTATTATGGACATTCAACGGTTAAAACTTTGTAATGAAATCAACTAAAAAAGAAACGCTAGTCTGAGTATGACAACGAGCCCTTCAGTTATCTAATTCTTGTTCTGTTGGGTTTTATTTATTTACTAAAGTGACAGGTATTATTCGATATGTCTTAGGAGTTACCCGTCAGGATCGACGTTGCTTGAGGGGTCAAGCGATAATTGGTACAATGCCTTCATGGTAGTTGATTTCTAAAATCAAATTAATTTTCCTTAGCACTATCTCTCTATATTTCTTAGATTGGGTATTGTAATTATTTACATTATTCGGGTTGTTGTTCTCATCTTTATTGTCATATTCACGAAGTTTCGGCCCTCTTCAGGTGATTGGGATATTGAACTGAACAGTTTTTTCATCTACCGGGGTGGATTGTGCTAGTTCCACGTACCATGCTACTTCAAGATGTCTCAAATATCTTACTTTAACTAAACACTCCAAGTTTTTGTTCACCACTGCAGTAGCCAGGTATTGAAATAGCAATTCTTTGGATCAAGTCGCTGGATCCAACTAACGCTTTTATCCAGTAGGCCATGTGCCTTTGAGGAAAATAAAGGGTTCAGTTCGAAATTTCAAAGCCACTAGGATGCAAGAGGTTACTGAGTGTTAGACAATAGAAGAAAAACTACTATTAAGGAGAGAGAACATTAAAAAAAACAAGAATTACGAAGGCAGAAGATTACAACTTAAATTTCATTTAAATTTTTGAATATCAAACTTAAATGTGAAGCAAAAAGCCGAAAGAAAGTTCCACAAGCGAGAAGTGCGATAAAAGAAACTGTTAGCATAGAACTTACGGTTACATATAACCATTTCAACTGAAAATTAATAAGACCTTGTAGACAATCTAATACTAGGCTTAAATTCTTAAAGTCTAGGTACCATGCGTAAAGTTCATCAGAACAATTACCATGAAAGTATTTATAGAAAAGGCACAGGGAAGGTACATTACAGTGGTGAAAAAGTGACTGAAGGCGAGGTGTCAGGTCAGGACCAGTAACACAACAGATTTTCCTTTAGATTTTATCAAGAATCTCTAATGTATAGCACCGGACCAGATGTGGCAGCAATATTCAAAGTAAGGGCGAATGGTATACATATATGTAAGATAGATTCTGGCGAGAAAAATCGTCTAGCGCGACACAGTGAGCCAACTTCCATAGCTGCAGACTTAGGAATACACTTTCCACTCATATCAGCAGAAAACGTTAGTCTAAGAAGGCGCAATGAGTTACTCACCTGGAGGTTAGCATCAGCCATGCTTAGTGAAGAGGAAAAGAGTTCTCTTAGATGATTAAAAGAGAGAGCAGTTCATTTTGGAAGGTGTTAAAAACATTTTCGCGACGTCTTAGGTATGATACGATTAATCTAGTGAGTATCTGAATATAGAGCAAAATTATCATCTATATCATATATATCATCTTTGATATATATATATATATATATATATATATATATATATATATATATATATATATTGCGTCGCATTCCCAGAAGGGAACGTCCATTGAAATGAAGCAAAATTTCTAGCCAGCTTCGATGAAAAAGGAAACAGTTTTATTCTGTGTCATTCAAACGAGACAGTTGCTCACTGTATCATCGTGTAGTAATAGTTTGTCTTGGTTCTAAAATTTTCCAATATTCTTCTATCTGCCATAGCTTTTCAGGTGACAGGAGATCATAGCACTCCACAACTTCCTCTCTTTTATTGCTCTAAGTAAATTTGGGTCCTTTGCCATCATCTTTGTTTACTGTGCTATCCATTCGCAGAAACTCAACATATAGTTTATTCGCTGTTTCCACTTGTTTTTTTAACTTTACTATGTCCTGTGTGTGTTAAATTCGCCAAACCTTCTTTACTTACTATTTATCCCAAGAGTTTCTGCTGTCTCATTCTTGTAGTTAGTATTAGTTTACTTGGTCCTTTTTTCTTTATTATTTTCTCGTAGTTCAAATTTTCTATCCATGGTATTTTCAGCATTCATCGGCAGAAATACTATCGCTTCAAGTCTCTTTTTCATCTGTGAAAATATTCGCCAGAATTCACTGTCATAAAAGAGCAGATACTATGTAAAAATAGTGCACACTTTTTTCCTTTTTATCTACTTTGTTTGAAAAAAAAGATTTGTCAAATTTTAAACGCTGAATTTAATCATGAAAACAAAGTTTTATTTTTTAGATAGTTTCAGCATGCCCTGTTATAAAAACTTCAGTACGAATTTATTATGCAAAACCAGAAAATCACTTTTTATTTCAATAACAATGTAATGAAATCATTAACAATTGATTATCACCTATCCAAAAGAAATAACAAGCGAATATGTTAAGTCTTTGAAGCACTTAAATCTCGTATAGTGACCCTTCTTCTCAATAAGAGTCATCAATCTAGTATTTATTGATTTTGTTAAGTTTTACTTCAGCAGGGTTAATTTCCTATATGGTTGTTTTAATTGCACCTTCATATAATTTCCACTTCACAATTGACCATAGATTTTCGATCGGATTCAGATCGGGACTTGGTGATGACGATTCCGTTATCTTCTCTCCTGTAAACCTTTCACGCGAAAAAGTTATTGGATTTGTTATAAAAACTGCAGTCTGAAATTTGCAAAACCAAAAAATTACTTTTTACTTCAATAATAAGGTAATAAAATCATCAACAATTGTTCGATACCTATACTAGAACAAATGACAAACAAATGAAAAGTCTTAATATAGTGACCCTCTTCCCAATAACATCCAATAATCTATTATTCATTAATTTTGTTACATTTTTTACTTCAGCATGTACAATTTCAGACATGGTTGTTTTAATTGCTTTCCATAGGTTTGCTTTGCTGCCATGTTGATTACCGCATTCATATAATTTCATCTTCACAATTGATCATAAATTTTCGATTTGATTCAAATTGGAACTTGATGGTAGTCATTCCTTTATCTCTCCCGTAGAGCATTTTAGATACATGGGAAGGAACAGTGTCATGCATAAATAAACACTTCACTTTGAAACTGCGAGTTTTGGACTTGTACCATGAAAAAAAATCTTTCCCATGTAACCGCAATAGTTAGACCTATCCATTTTAACGTCTTCATCGACATTGAATGAACCAGTAATGGTTTGGTCAATAATTCCAGCTCTATCAACACATTGCCACCTCCTTGGCGCTTTCGTTTAGCCACAGGCACATCTGCATCACATAAAATCTATCCTTTGATCATTCGATCAGGTCCATTGATTGTTACCTGAAATTCATCCGTAAAAATTACTTTAGAAGAGTCAATTTTCATGTAGATCTAATTTTGACGTTTTAACATATTTGCTTTACTGAGATAAGTTTGCTTAGAAGGTTAAATATTTAGGTAGTTTCAACGTTTATTAAAGTTACTGGATTTATTATAAAGACTGCAGTCTGAAGTTATTATACAAAACCAGATTATCACATTTTACTTCAATAACACGGTAACAAAATCAACACATATAATAGAACAAATAACATATATGTTGAGTCTTTAAAGCACTTATATCTTAATATCGTGACTCTTCTTCTCAATAAAAGCCAACAATCTATTATTGATTAATTTTGTTAAATATTTTACTTCAGTAGGTTCATTTTCCGACATGGTCGTTTTAGTTGCTTCCCATAGGTCTGCTTTACTGTTATGTTAATTGCTACCTTCATATAATTCCATCTTCACAATTGACCATAGATTTTCTATCGGATTCAGATCGGGACCTATTGGTAGGCATTCCAATATTTTTCTCCTGTAGACCTTTTACAGGAGAGTAACTGGTAACCTTAGATACATGAGAAGGAATAGTGTCATGCATAAATAAACAGTTTGAAACTGCGAAGGTAGGACTTGTACCATGCAAAGAAAGTCGTGCCCATGGAATCGCAATAGTTAGAGCTATTCAGTTTAACGTCTTCATCGACTTTGAATGGACCAATCATGGTTTAGTCGATAATTCCAGCCACCAACACATTGCCACCTCCTTGCCGCTTTCGTTTAGCCACAGGCACGTCTGCATCGGATAAAATCTATCCTTTGGCCCATCGATCAAGTCTATCGACTGTTACCCGAAATTCATCCGTGAAAATTACTTAGGAAGAGTTAATATTCATGTAGATCTTGGCCCAATTTTGATGTTTTAACATATTTGCTTTACTAAGAGAAGTTTGCCTAGGAGATTTCTTAAAATATTTAAATTTTGTCCTTGGTGGTTTTAGTTGCTTCCCATAGGTCTGCTTTACTGTCATGTTAATTGCTACCTTCATATAATTTCATTTTCACAATTGACCATAGATTTTTGATCGGATTCAGATCGGAGCTTGTTGGTAGACATTCCATTATCTTCTCCCCTATAAACATTTTATGCTCAAAAGTCGCTGGTAACCTGAGATATATGAGAAGAAGCATCGTCGCGCATAAATACACACTTCACTTTGAAACTGTGTTGTGGAGTGATTTCCCAGTGGAGGCTTGTATTTGTACTAAGTCGGTCCTAAAATAGGTTCGACGTACAAAACATTAGGAACTTAATATAATAGGTATAACGCAGAGTAATCTAGTTGTGGTCGCTGATGCTTTAGTATTCGACTTAACTGTCGTCCGACATCGACTGACCGACTCCAACGTTATTCTCACTACTCCTTCTTATTATAGGTGGGAGAGTCTATTAACTATAGAATAGGTGTGTTCCCACATAAAAACTGCAAGGTTGAGACTTGGAAACTGCAAGGTTGGGAACCATTCAGAGAGCGCCTTGCCCATGAAATCGCAATAGTTAACACTGTTCAGTTTAACACCTTCATTGGTTTTCAAAGACCTAATAAAAGTTTGGTCGACAATTGCTTCCCATGTTATTACACTACCAACTGCTTTCCATTTACCGCCCTGAATATCCGAGAAATCTCATAGAAAATGGGTGTCCTCCGATAGGAATCGAGCATGTATCCTACACGAAACCGTCATATAGCATACCATTTGGCTACAGAGAAATTTCGTAGAAAATATGTGTCCTGCCACAGGTTCGATTCTTGCCGGGGGACACATATTTTCTATAAAGATTTCTCGGACATTCAGGTCTTGTAAATATTGTTTATTATAAACAGAGAATTTACTTAAATATTTGTATCGATAAAAATAACGTATGAACAGAATTATTAGATCTCATTTAAATATTCATGGAGACCTACCGGACACTATTCGGAACATACTTGTTGACAACACTAATATCTTGACCGTGTTTTGAAAAAAAAATGAAAACATTTTATAAAACATACATACAACAAACTATTTCTCATTTTAACAGTTATACACACACACACACACACACACACACACACACACATATATATATATATATATATATATATATATATATATATATATATATATATATATATATATATATATATATATGGCGATTGTGTTTAAGGATATAACTCACTGTCGGCGTTGGATCTTGAGTTCAATTTACAATTTTACACACACACACACACACACACATATATATATATATATATATATATATATATATATATATATATATATATATGATCTATCACTGATATTGAACACTTTAACGTTTGTTTATAATAAACAGTATTAATTACATTTACCAGCCTGAAAGCCCGTCAGGTTCGATTCCTGTTGGAGGACACATATTTTCGACGAACTTTCCCAGACATTCAATTCGGTAAATGTAATTAATACTGTTTATTATAATCAGAGCGCTTATTTAACTGCTTTATAAAAATAACTTATAAACAGAAAAAATATTAAAATAATTGTCGGACTTTTATAATATATATATATAGATAGATCGACAAATTAGAGAGAGAGAGAGAGGGAGAGAGAGAGAGAGAAAGCGCAGAGTAATCACATGTTTTTACGGACTTTATTTTTTTTTCTTTTTAGAATGACAGAACCATTAAGTTCAAATTACAATTAGTCTAAATAGAAATTATAAAATGATTGGTTGATTTTTAAAATCATTTGCATGTTATTTAAAGCCAGAAAATATGTGAGAATTTTTGTAAGATAATAATAATTTAATGATACAAGTCCTATCAATTAATCTATAGATGGAGGGAGAAAAGGCGGATTCATACTTTTTCCAAAGGTATTTCCGTATAAACGAATATAACGAACCTAACTAGAATTTGAACTCGTCTCTTCGATTTCCTGTTTCGTGACGCTATCCATTGCACTAAAAATCAAGGTTAATAATGATTAATTTCGCTGATCATACAACTATCGGTGGTAGAAGTTGCTAAAAAAATATTCATTTAATTCTTTGTCTGTCTTAAGAAATAAACATTTAGTTCTTTATCAGTCTTCTGAAATTTTTTAATGTTCTCCATCGGAAGAGAATCTCATCGAATTAAATCAATGTTATACGTGATACATGATTGGGTAATCATTTGTCTAGGGACGCATATGTATAGATACGCAAATGTCCGTCCACCAATTAATAGCTCTGGAAGCAGGCATTAAATATTTCGGAAATGTTTTTGTAACCAATGCCAAATCGAAGAATAGTATCCATAGATAGATAGATAGATAGATAGATAGATAGATAGATAGATATAAAACAGTCTATTCTAATGATCACATGAAGAAAGATAGATAGATAGATAGATAGATATGAAATAGACCATTCTAATGATCACATGAAGAAGATAGATAGATAGATAGATAGATAGATAGATAGATAGATAGATAGATAGATATGAAATAGACCATTCTAATGATCACATGAAGAAGATAGATAGATAGATAGATAGATAGATAGATAGATAGATAGATAGAATATAAGGTACTGATTTACAAAAGAGACATACACTGTTTGACGCAACCCAATCTTCCAAAACTATTTCCCATACCTCTTTGGCCTTGCAACACACTTAGTAAATGCAAATGATGACTTAACTGTCGAAATAAAGATCTGTTCGCTACTAATTATAATGTAACTTCGAGGTTGAATTATCCGTGTCAGGGTTTGATTAATTTTCTATTTTCCGATTCAGTTCAGATTACGACAAAATATTCTCTTAATCAGGATCCATATTCAATAATTGATGCGTTTATTTGGCTTTCATATTTCCATTAGTACATTGCGATAAGAGTGAATGAGTCTTCTTAGACGTTTATACATTATGGTTATAGTGGATTTTAAAAGCACTTTACTTTCAGTCAGTAACTCAGATCTGGAATTAGTAATGAGTGTAAAGACGGCACCTAACCCGAATCCATCATAAAAAGTTCAAACTATGGAATTTCCAAATCTTAAACACTTCAAAGATCTCGCTGTATGGATAACAAGTCTCTGAAAAAGTGAAGCTCAAAGATCTAATTAAACTTCGAGTGAAATTTCGGGAGGATATTAAATAATCCATAAATTATACTGTTAGAAAACCGCCTGCATACGAATAGAAAACCGTCCCGGATAAGACAATAAACTACATCCGCGTCCCGGGTAAGACCATAAAATACATCCGCGTCCTGGGTAAGACCATAAACAACATCCGCGTCCCGGGTAAGACCATAAACTACATCCGCGTCCTGGGTAAGACCATAAACTACATCCGCGTCCCGGGTAAGACCATAAACTACATCCGCGTCCTGAGTAAGACCATAAACTACATCCGCGTCCCGGGTAAGACCATAAACTACATCCGCGACCCGGGTAAGACCATAAACTACATCTGCGTCCCGGGTAAGACCATAAACTACATCCGCAACAAACTGGCGACGAGGATGAGATTCGAACTCACGCGGGGATACTCCAAACAAAAGTATACTAAACTCTCATGTAATATCAGTTCTCCTATATGTTAGTGAGTGCTGGATACCTACACAAATCCTCTGCATATAACGTGTGAAAGCAAGTACAATACCCTGCCCTCGTCAACCGCCAGCCAAAGAAGGTAACACTGTTTCAGAGGCTAAGGCGGTACTGCCACCCCTGGCGCCACCAGTCGCTTTTACCACCGGACAGGGTGTTATTTTTGTATACCTGTCAGTCTCTTGCGATTTCTTTTTATAACTGCAACTGAAATCTTCAACGTTGTGTTAAAATACACAACGCAATCGTAACGACCGTTATTAATGATGTCGAATGGAAAGTAAACAAATGTGTCTCACGTCGGATGTAACATTGTGTTGCGATCATGGCTTTGTTTAACTTTATTTATTTTGGATCTTGACCAGATCTAACTTGATGCCTGTTGAACTGTGGTCTCATTCATATATATATATATATATGTGTCTGTGTGTGTGTGTGTGTGTGTGTGTATATATATACATACAGAGAGAGAGAGAGCTACGGAGAGAGAGAGATAAGTGTGAATATAAAATAAATATAGAGATATTATAAATGTATATACATAATATCTCGTTATTGTAATATTTCAAGAAATTGACTGATTCCAAGCCTAGCTGAAAAACCTTAAATATTTCTATATGTAAGTAATTGTATAAAAGTCATGTTTTTCTATGCAGGCTAGAGATAATAATTCTCTACATACAATGTATCATACCGTACCCTCGTCAGCCGCTGATTAGGGGAGGTAACACAGTTTGAGTGGCTAAGGCGGTACTGCCACCCATGGCGCCACCAGTAGCTTTTACCACCGGTCAGGGTGTTATTTTTATACCTATCAGTCTCTTGCGATTTCTTTTTATAACTGCAACTGAAATCTTCAACGTTGTTTTAAAATACCCAAAGCGTTCGAAAGGAAGGTAAACACATGTATTGCACGTCGGATGTAGCATTGTGTCGAGAGCATGGTTTTATTTAACTTTATTTATTTTGGATCTTGACCAGATCCAACTTGATGCCTATTGAGCTGGAGATGATGTGAAGGACACCTTAAGTTCCGGTCATTGATACCCACCTTCAAAAGGAAGGGAACGATTGGCCATTCGTGTAATTCATAGCACCCAACATCCATAGGTAACATTTAAATATTTCCATGCCGTTGGATCACAGTGATTCGTAGCAGTTTTTTTTTTCGCTCGTACCCCTCCTGCCTGTTCTACATTTATTATATTATCTACACTTGCAAAAGGTAGATAAAGAAAAGGTGTGAATCCACCTCTTCTCCCACCATCTATGGGTTAATGAGTATTATTTTTATCTGTAAATCATTATTATCTATTTACAATGCAAAAATATTTTCTGGCTTTAAATAATCTGCAAAATACACCGTAAAAAAACAAAACAATCAAACTTTCTTTTTTTTATTTTTCTTTCCTTTCTTTTCAGTGCATTTATATAATATTTTTTTCAAGGTATTTCTACAGTAAAATTAATGAAAAATGCATTTGCATAAAACATATAACAGCTTTTCTATCACGTGTGAAAGAACGTACGATGCTCTTCCCTCGTCCGCCGTCAACCAGGGGAGGTAACACTGTTTCGGAGTCTAAGGCTGTACTGCCACCCCTGGCGCCACCAGCCGCTTTTGGCACCGGACATGGTATTGTTTTTGTATACCTGTCAGTCTCTAGCAATTTCTTTTTATATCTGCAACTGTTATTAATGATGTAGAATTGAAAGTAAACAGATGTGTGTCACGACGGAAGTAGCATTGTGTTGCGAACATGGTTTTATTTAACTTTATTTATTTGGGATTTTGATCAGATTCAACTTGATTCCTGTTGAGCTGTGTTCTGAAGACGATTTGAAGATGAAGAAGAGACAACAGAAATGTGATTCCACGGAAGGAAGCGAAGTAACGATGAAGCGTTAAAGAATATGGAAACAAAAGGACGCTTATACTTAGAATCAGGAAGACACAATTGAAATTTCTCGGTCCATTGTGAGAAAAGAGGGCTCGGAAAATCTGGCCCACATAGAATATTGTATGCAAGAGAGATAGATGAAAAGGAGCGAGTAACTTACCTAACGAGCTGGCAAAAATAATTGGCAGAACAGAGAATTAGAGTGCTAGTAAAAGGACAAACGTTACTGTGAGATTCATAGGATAGGAAGTTGCGGAGAGCTGCGATTGTTCACTTTCTGAAATACTCACACCGGGTCCTTCACATAAAATCTTCCTTTAAATATCCCAACAAGGGTTAACATGTCATAAAACCACCCAACATTATCTATCTATCTATCTATTTCAGTCTGTTCATATCTATCTATCTATCTATCTATCTATCTATCTATCTATCTATCTATCTCTTTCTCTTTCTCTCTATGTATCTCTGTTCATATCTATCTATTTATTTATCTATCTATCTATCTATGTCTGTTCATATCTATCTATCTATCTCAATATGGTCATGTCTATCTATCTATTTATCTATGTTCATATCTATCTATCTATTCAACTATTTATCTATCTCTCTTTCTATATATAAATATATATCTGTCTGTTTATGTCTATCTATCTACATATATATATATACATACATACATATATATATATATATATATATATATATATATATATATATATATATATATATATATATATATATATTCTATTAATATCTACGTATTTCAGTCTCTTCATATCTATCTATCTATCGATCGATCGACCGATCAATCAAGTTAATGTTTAATTAAAGCTAATCTCTTTGTCTATTATATACTGAACACAGAATTCGATGTTCACTGGGTGTCCATTACCGAATTCGACATTGAATAATCCGAAATCACTATGTCATAAGATCTATCTATCTAGTGAAAGTCAAAGTGTTCGATGCTACATGTACGGAATTCGAATGATCCATTTCTTGATCGAATAATAAAAAATCGATCCTTTTATGACACTCGTCAACCATCGGTTCCATACCTTCATCATGGCGAAGGAAACAATCACTACTCAAAACCGAAATTACACTAACAGAAGATTATAGTGACTGACTTGTGGTCTCTGGCGTTATTTCTTACCCCTTTCTGGAATCTCAACATCATTGCCAAAATGCAATGCCTACAACTGGATGAAAAGCACATTCAGTTAAGCAAAATGCATCTGATACTGTTTAAATCAACGTGTTCCAATTCTATTCCTGACTTCTACTTTATGACTTCATGAGAGTTTTCATATATATATATATATATATATATATATAATCGATTCTCCCGTCGAATTCGACGTATGAGGGTCAAGCAGATCAGCTCCCTAGAAACCGACAGACCGACAACAGCGCATGAGATTTGATTAGGACCATGCAGGACCATCCACACTTTTTGAAGGGCCGAATACAGAGACCTGGTGCACTACGTGCGACAACGTCCCCAAACGACCCTCCGCAGGTTTTGAATTCAGAGTTGACCTATCCTAGACCAGTTGCCATCCAAGGCTATAGAAACCATTCTATTCTGCTATTTACCCATAGCTGGAGGGAGAAGAAGAGGACTCACACCTTTCCCAAGGGTGATAGCAATGGATTCGATTGGAATTCGAACTCGGTTCTCCGATTCCTCAATCCAAGCCGCTATCCATTACTCCATTTAATATTACAAGACATATTAAAAAAAAAATTAAAAAAAAAATAAAAACAACAAGGGGGAAGCAACCGGTTTCGCTCCCGCTCTTCAGCTTCAACGGGAGATTCAAAATTAATACAGAAAATGTACAATAAAAGGAATATATGTATATATATTTATATATATGCAGAAGGAACTAGAGACAAATGACAGCGAGTCCCAACAAACACTCACGTTGTTTGCACAAAGAAGGCTTGCGGGACCCGATGTAAAGTGCCTCCAGAACCTTCAGATGAAATACAGAGTGAAACCGGGCCAACACGGTGAACCAGTCAACACTAAATTTGGCTGCACAATCTCTGCTATTTAATAGATGTTCGTATATGGCGGAACTGTAGGTGTTCGGGACGAGTCCATTCAAAGGCAGGGTGTGGTTTCTAATTTTAGTAGGAACGTGTTGTTTTATTCTCATGTCTAAGCGCTGAGTTGTTCTCCCTATGTAGTTGGCTCCGCAACTACAAACGTATTTATAAATAATTGAATTAATTTGATGGGGAGGGAGAACGTCTTTACACGCAGATCGAAACATAGGCCGAGTTTGAAAAATAATCTGAACATCGGCAGAGAAAAAACAACGATGAACCTTGGATGAAATTTGTTTAGCTATTTTTTCACATTTGGTACCAATCCAGGGTAATCTGAGGTAAACTGGGCATTTTTTGACAATGTAGAGATCGGCACTTCTGAACTCTTCAACTTTACTACGGATAACTGAATTAACAGTATCAAGAGGATAACCCAAATTACATAGGGTATCCTTAATAAAGTTAATTTCGTCGTTCAAGAAAGGCTCAGAGCAGATCTTTAATGCTCTGTGTAGGAGGGTTTTAATAATGTTGATCTTGCGCTTAGTGGGAGAGAAAGAGTCCCAACG
>CAHIKZ030000657.1:350000-387500 GCA_903632075.3 Acanthosepion pharaonis
TATATATATATATATATATATATATATATATATAGTCCTCTATTTTTGTTCATATACTTTTGACTATCACAGACATTATCAAGAACCAAGATGGTGTCCGTGTGGGTCTTAGAATTCCTTTGTCTACTTTCTGGTATACTTTGGGAATCTGGACGTTTTAATTAGTCTAGCGTGACGTCATGTATAGCGTCTATTGGGAACGAGATCGCCTATGCAATTTATTTCATTCTATTCATTGATTTTATTTTAATTTTTAGTACCAATATAATATGAGCACACATTCATTATATGCTATGCTCTTCAAGTCCCTGCTTGTTAATTGCGACCTACTCTCCCACGGCCTACATACAATTCTTGCACATGGCTCCAAAAGGTAGCATTGGTTAAACTGCGTGAGGATAATCGGAAGAGTCTCCCAACCGGACCGGTGAAGGGAACGCCTTTCTGCAACACAGACGTGCCAAACGGCGAGTTGAAAGCCTGGGGGTTAGGGGCTGCTCCTCAGTGGTCAACTGTTTTATCAGTGGGAAGGGGAATTCTGGAAGGGAGGATAAGGCAACCACAGCATCACTCGTTTAAAGTTATCCATTGCACTATTTTGCTTTGAATCTCACCATGAACCACAATTGCAACAGCGGTGCAAAGGGTGCAACTGAATAAATTATGATGCTGATAAAACTCAAATATACGTTAACTATAAGCAGCATGAATTGTCTCTTAGAAACAATATAAAGGAATATACGACCCCAGTCGCCCATAACAAGATAATTAAATTAATTATCTACTATAAAAAAAAATAAAACAGTTAATTTTATCGTCAACACTAACAACACACTTGCAAGAACCAAATTACAGAGAACCAATATCTACTATCTATATTTCTCATGTTGTCTGTCTTGTGTGTCTGTCGTGGGCGTTGTTACCTCGCCCAGGCCGCATTTCTCACCTGATTTCGATGCGGTTTTCACCACAAGTTTGCAAATGGCTGCCTTAAAGACATGACGGAGCCGATTTTTCAGTTCGGACTCAAGTTCCGAAAAAATCAATAATGCTGTCTGTCTGTGTGTCTGTCGTGGGCGTTGTTACCTCGCCCAGGCCGCATTTCTCACCTGATTTCTATGCTGTTTTCACCACAAGTTTGCAAATGGCTGCCTTAAGGACATGACGGAGCCCGATTTTTCAGTTCGGACTCAGGTTCCGAAAAAATTGATAATCGAAAAAATCGATAATCGAAAAATTCGATAATCGAAAAAATCGATAATCGAAAAATTCGATAATCGAAAAAATCGATAATCGAAAAAAATCTCCTTACAGAAGGAATTATCGCATTTCAACCAAATTTGACACCCTCTTAGAGTCTACCATTAGAAGTGTTGTCCAGAAGTTTCATGACCACGGACCCCTAAACAGCGCGGACAATCGATAAAACTCAAAAGCCGATACGCCCAGATTGCACATGAACCGCATGTCGGTTTTTAGCGAAAACCGATCGGATTTATGAGGAGGCCATTGGGAGTCACCATGTGAAGTTTCAACTCTGAGCACCCCCCCAAACAGAGTGCAAATGGACAATCAGTCAACCCTTAAAAATGTTTTTTCCGGTTGGGTAATTCCTAAATGCAGATTAATTTAAGGTCACGCTATGCGCGGGAAGAAACAGGTTAGTGCGTGCAGTGCTGTATGAGTCGTACGATTTTTCAATCAAGCACGGGCAACGCCGGGCCATGCTTCTAGTTATTTATAAATTCGCATGTGCCTTTAGAAACTGCGTTGGTAATCAAACTAAATTTAGAAATAATTATATTGGACATACCACAACGTGCCTATCATGAGGATACACGTTACATCTCTTTGATCGCAGCTCAACTAGGACTCATTTAAATGCATACTCGTAGAAAATACAACTATTATAACCTCATTCACATGTACAAAAAGGTTAAAAATAACAGAAGAAGGGATTATAAAAAAGAAAAGTACCAATACTAAATAACTATGCACACAGCCACAATGTACTGACTTGAAAATTAAAAGAAAATAAAAAAGATTCTAGATGCATAGATAAAAATTCTACCCAACCAGTTAAAAAATTTTAAACAGTCATCCCTAATCATGATAGAATAACGGTAAAAGATCAGATATATAAAACATTTGGTCAGTTTTTATCTCCAGAAAAGAAAACATTTATACGAACACAAAAAAAAATGTTAATAAAAAGCTTAATAGGAGTAACTTATTAGTCGTCTTTAATGAAACTTCGCTAAAAGAGAGATTGCTGCCCAAATACACAATTATATATATATATATATATATATATATATATATATATATATGAGGAAGTATAGTCTTAAGATGTGCTATATTTATGGAATAAAGTGCTCAATATCAGAGAAATAGCCTGTGTAAATATAAAATTGAACAGAGGTCTTTTATATCATTATACATACATGCAAATATATATATATATATATATATATATATATATATATATATATATATATATATATATATAAAGGGGTATTTGAATAATCATAATTCATCGAGTCTAGAAAAATCCTCAACAGAATGCTAAAAGCATTGGACGGTGATTCGTCCTATTTTGGGGACTCATCATCTGCCGATGAGTCCCCAAAATAGACAAAAATGGCCGTCTAGTGCTTTCATCATTCTGTTAAGGATTTTTCTAGATCTAGACTCGATGAATATGATTATTCAAATACCTTGTATTATATATATATATATATATATATATATATATATATATATATATATATATATATATATATATATATATAATCCCTTCAGGATGGATGGGGGCTTGGCGATGTCAGACGTGACTCATGGAAACACATCCCTTGGTATAAGTAGACTCAGCTGAGTCATACGACGGAATTTTTTAAGGTTTTACCTCTCCGTCACCGAGCACGTTGGTCAGGTGGGTATGACGCTTGCGCCATATCGTAACGTTTCGCGTTCGATTTTCGGTAGCTGCTGCACGCTGCTGATAAATCTCAAAAGTAGGACGAAAAGGCCATCCAGTTCATTCTGTTAAGGATTCTTCTCGATTCGATGAATTATATATATATATATATATATATATATATATATATATATATATATATATATATGAAAATGTACAGCAAAATGCTAGAAATTACTGACAACTTTTCAATCAGAGCATGAATTTCTTCATTTAGTAGTATTATTCTCACACACATACACATATATATATAGATATAGATAGATAGATAAGTGAACATTGAAGTCAACACTCAGAGGTGACAGACTGCTTCATGTCTGATTATTGCGTCTAGCATGAAACAGTCTGTCTCCTCTGAGTGTTGACTACAATTATCACATAAATATAGCATACCTTAAAACTATATATATATATATATATGTGCGTGTGTATAACGTATTATTACATATATATATATATATATATATATATATATATATATATATATATATATATACGCAATACAACTGTTTTCAGCACAGTCCTTAAATTTTGCTTCGAGCGAATAAAGGTCGTGGAACGCCGTGAACTGGCGCTGCAGAATCACAAACAAACAATAAAAACTAAAAGGAGAGCACATATAACTTGATGAGAAAACAATGTCATCATCAAGATGTTAACGTTCCACACCACTACAAACAAAAGGTTAGAAAGGAAACCCCCATCAATAGTGGATCGGGCGAAAACAGATACTGGACTTGATAAAACTGTTTTCTTGAAAAATTATTTCAAGGGAAAGATTTTATATATTTCATCCGACGGTTGTACTGGCTGTTCAACCAACGAATATCGAATGTTTCCTTATAAGAAAACAGCTAATATTAATATATAAGAGAGAGAGAGAGAGAGAGAGGGAGAAATGCATGAATAATTTAATTTAATAATATATATAATTTTATTTACCTACATTGCTAAAGATTCTCAGCTTCACAAATCAAAATGACCTCGAATCATAAAACAGAGATGATCCTCCACATAATCACTCTGCAATTCAACACATTTGGCTTATCTTTTCTCAAGTTTCTTGTAGATTTTCAATAGAAATTTCATTTCGTCTTCCAAGTACTGACTTGGGGAACTTCGTCGGGCCGAGAATTTTTCAGCAACCATATGCAGACAGATATATGTGACTTTTTCTTTCTTTTTCTAACCAAATGATATCATTTCTCCTCATCAGCGCCAACAATTAATGTCAGATGCCCAGGTTACTAAGGGTTACTCTTTCACCAGATTCGAGTGGTCCTCTCTCTCTCTCTCTCTCTTACACACACACACACACACACACAAACACTGGCACGTACACATACACCCGCATGCTACTCAACCCAAGGAGAAAGACGAAACTTAGGGCTCTTGAACACATCTAAGCGACCTCGTCCATGGACCTCATCATTTCACTGCCCTATAACCAGTCAAATCAAAGGACACTTGTTAAGAATTGGCTGAGTATAAAGTTAAATAACTCTGCACACGACTTCAACGGGAAGAGAAAGCCAAGCATAAAAAATTGTCACGAGAGAACTAAAATGAAGTATTTGCACTGTAAATTTGTCATTAATCGTTGGGAAATATTGCTTACTTTTTTATTTTTACTAATGATCACCCAATACAAATGCCCGATATATATATATATATATATATATATATATATATATATATATATATATATATATATATATCTAATTCTACTTCTATATACAATCCTAGTCAGCCATAAACTACCTACCGAGGTTTCACCTAAATGGATCTTCAAGCTCTAACCCTGAAGAGCCATTTAGCTGAAAACAGGTAGGTAGTTTCTGGCTCACTAGGATTTTTATACTCTGCTCTGCTTAGTGTATTGAGCACTTTACTTTTTTCTTATTTTACTCGATTGTTTCTTTTGTTTTTTTTGTTTTGTTTTTTTTTTTTTTTGTTTTTTGTTTTCTTTGGACTAGAAATTATGACACTGGGCTATTTTTTTCGGTCTATTTGGATGTTTTTAGTATTTTCTTTTTTTTTTCAAAATTTTTCCAAGGATACCAATTTGTTTTAATATATTTTATTTGTACTATCCGGGTCTTTTTTTTTTACATCAGTCAAATATAGACATGATTTTTTATTTTTGTGTTGCTTTTTTTCACTAGTTAAGTAGATCTCACGTACATTTCTCTTGTCAGGTAGCGTTCGTATGTATAATTCTTGTGTGTATGTGTATCATAATTTTAGTTGGTCTTCTTTTATTTTTACTAATATTCCCCCGGTACTAGGTCTGAGAGCCACTCAAGGTAGAGGGCGAAAGTGCGGAGTTACAACCCCGCACTTTAGCGTAAGCACGAGAAATAAAGGAAGCTCTTGGGGGTCTTTCAGTAAAGACAACAGCTAATTCTAGACTTGCAGGCGTCAAGATTTAATTACTGAATAAAATTTCAGAATTCAAGCTGCGTCGTTTGAAGTATAGAGCTGAAGTAGACTTTAGAAAGAACTGGAAACCCAATCCTAAACAAGAATCAAGGGATAAAACTCTACTCCTGTTCAAAATACGGGGAGGAGTATGAACCGGGTGATAGGCGAACCTATCTACTCCTATTGGCGGAGGAGAAAAAAATGAAATAAATCGTGAAAGAAATAAAATTGAGAGTTCAAGCAGATACGTTAGAAGTATATAGTTAATGGAGAATTTAAAAGGAATTGGAAACCCAATCGTAAACAGCAAGGGATAACTCTCTAATCTATTTCAAAAGGAAGGGAAGGGGCGTGAGCCTCGTAACTGTTTTACAGAAAATAAACACAATGTTGTCGCTTTTTAATTATTTCACCCAAAGCAAGGCGATAAATCCTCTAAGACGCACGTGATTAATGAGGGTGACTGAAAATAATCAAACGTTTTTGAGTAGAAAGAACAGAATTGAAAAAGACAGACGATAACGACTGACGCTGCATTTCAGTTTTTGAAGACCGTAGTTGGCAGGAATACAAGAAAACGTAAACGAGTTTCCCAGCGGAGAAGAATCTATTAGAATAGAACTTACGGTTTCAAAGTACAATTAAAGTAGTAAAATAATCAAATCTAACTACCAATTTAGTACTATGCTTAAATTCTTTAAGTTTGCTTGTAGTGTAATGGATGCCGGCGAGGAAGGAGGATTCAGCGAGCCGAACTTAAATTTCAAACTACTTTGTTGCATTCCCTTTCTCACTAACGCCATTGGGAAAGGCATGAATCCGTCTGTTCCAATCCCCACCAGCTAGATAACTATGTAAAACCATCTCTCTAGCCTTGGTTAACAACCAGTCTAGGAGAAAGAAAATTGAAGTTCAAACTGTGAAGATGACATCAGGTAACCACTCCAATATCTTTTCTAAGTGAGGTAGCATACCTACGAACGATAATGGTTATATCCCCATTCACATAAATACAGGAGTAAATACTGTATGTTGGTCTGGAGTTGGAGATTCGTTGTGAAATTCACTTGACTACTTCTACGCGCCGCTGGCGAATCTTATATGTGTTGTTCTTGTTCTAAGTATTATCATTCATTACCAACCTTCGTTTGATTATACTATTCCCTCGGTTACAACACTAAGAATGGATAGCAATTCAAAGATGATAAAGAGAATGGATCTGAAAGGACAAGGCATTAAAAAAATCTTCTTGTTATCGGCTTTACAACGCTTACTGTGAAAAATTCCTATACAATCTTTATGAAACGTTATAAGTATAAACATTAAATAAAACAATATTTACGGTCAGGTGGTTGTGGATGACGGCGATGCCCCAATGTTACAAATGCAAAAAGCTTATCTACTTTGAGACGCCTTGGTTTGTGTTAATGCTAAGTGATGCAAGTGCTGTGGTGAGTTCGAACCTCGTTTATAGCTTCATATAAACTTCAACATTAAATAAACATGAAAGAGTTCATATCCTGTAAATTAAACCAGTCTATCTATCTAGACAAGACACCACGGTGTGTAGGGGGGTAAATATTAACACTTTAAGGCTGAAAGTGTCCAAATGAACCCACAGGTTACACTAGCTTACAGTCCGGAAGTAATTGCGACTGCTATTGAATTACACTGTATACAACGCGTTAGGATTAATTAGAGGCTCTGAAAATCTGCAACTTTCAAAAATATATCTCATAACTCAATCTGATGGACCATTAAGACTGACTTGTGATTTCAATACTCACTGGGTTCACCAAAGGAAATTCGACATTAAATAATCCAAAAATTTTAACGAGCCGTAAAATCAACTAAGCAACAAATATCTTCTTCCAAAATTTTCCATCTGCCTTCAGAACGTGGCCGATCATGGCTCTCCAAAACTTCTTGCTATTTGTAGCTCTTATTAAATTTTCTCTCCTTGCTATCTATACTAATCCCTGTTCTACAAACCATTTAAACAATACCCTTAGGTAAGTTATACTTTTTTTTTCTCTGTCCTCTTTGTCTTCAATAGCTTCTGTGGGTGTCAAATATTCTATAGTCATCTTTTCTTATTATATGCCCTACAAATTTCATCTGTTTCTTTCTTCTATTAAATATAAGTGTCTGTTTTGTTTCCATTTTCTCTAAAACTCTGTCTTTGCTCAAATAGTCCATGTTATTCTTAACATTCTTCTGTAGAATTATATTTGTGTTGCTTCAAGTCTATTCTTCATCTGTGCGAACATTGTCCAGTATTTACTACTATATAGGAGGACTGATATTACATGAAAATTCAGCATTCTTTTCTTGTCACTTAGTACTTAGTACTTAGTATTTTAGAAAACATTATTCGCGATCGCAGGGCACATTCGTATTTGGGCGTTCAATTTTTTTAAAATTTTTGTAACCTGTTAAAATACTTTCTATGTATTTAATGCTTTTTACTTGCTGGATTTCGGTAATTCCACATTGTAATTAGCATGTCAGATTGTCTTAAAAATCAGTTTCGCTATCTTTCTTTCTTTCTATCTATCTATCTATCTATCTAGGTATCTCAGTCTGTTCACTATCTATCTATCTATCTATCTATCTATCTATCTAGGTATCTCAGTCTGTTCACTATCTATCTATCTATCTATCTATCTAGGTATCTCAGTCTGTTCACTATCTATCTAGGTATCTCAGTCTGTTCACTATCTATCTATCTATCTATCTATCTATCTATCTATCTATCTATCTATCTATCTAGGTATCTCAGTCTGTTCACTATCTATCTATCTATCTATATATCTATCTATCTATCTAGGTATCTCAGTCTGTTCACTATCTATCTATCTATCTATCTATCTAGGTATCTCAGTCTGTTCACTATCTATCTATCTATCTATCTATCAACTAGGTATCTCAGTCTGTTCTCTATCTATCTATCTATCTATCTATCTATCTATCAACTAGGTATCTCAGTCTGTTCTCTATCTATCTATCTATCTATCTATCTATCTATCTATCTATCTATCTAGGTATCTCAGTCTGTTCACTATCTATCTATCTATCTATCTCGGTATCTCAGTCTGTTCACTATCTATCTATTTATCTAGTTCAGTATGTTCTATCTATCTATCTCTTTGTGTATCATGTTTTTCCGGATGTAAATGATTAAGGCTCTCCACAACTTCTTCCGTGTTAATCCTCTGAATAATTCTTACTCCCTCCTACCCCTGGTACTCGTTCCGATATTCATTTACTGGAATTTCTGAAGTAACTTATTCACCGTTTCCGCCCCCTCCTTTTCTTGCCTTCGATGTGCCATGTGAGTGTTAGATTTTCCAAGTGTTCTTTCCTTATTGTGCACCCCAAAACATTCAGCTATCTCTTATTTTTATCAATAGAATTAAAAACATTTTCGTTTCTTCACATGAAATTTTTAACAACTTCCCGATCAATACCAATCTTTTCTTTTGTCGTGGAGTTATCCAGCAATCACTGCCTTATTAGATATTACATAATAGTTAAGCAATATTGTCTTTGTTTAGAAAGACGTTATTCGGTATTCCAAAACTGAATTTCTGAAAGGTATCTTTCGCTATTCCTATGCTTTGGCCGGTGCTGGTATCACGTTTTCTGTTTGTGTTTTATACCACTACTCAGTTAATTTCCGCGTTTGCTTCGAATTTCCTTTCCCGATATGTAATTAAAGCGAGGCGTTGTTCCTTTTTGTTGCATTCCATCCTCTTGCAGATAATAATTTGTTCTTCCCCTTTGCTTTTACCGAATACCTTGTCTAACAGTTCGTTTTCCGATTGGAATCTTCCCTCAAGATAGTGTCGTCTGCATGGCACATATTATTAAACTTTGTGGAAATAATCTCGTTATACAAGTCAAGTCAGTTCTTCAAGTGGCTACAGAGACTGAAAGAAAAAAGAGAGACTTTAGTGAGGAGAAAACAAAAAAGGAACAGGGTTCAGGAAGACAGAAGATGGCGATTGACGTTGCATTAAACTTTTTAAAGATTCTAGGGAAGCAAAAAAACGGAAAAGGTTTCCACAGGTGAGAAGCGCAAGAAAAGAAACTGTTAGAATAAAAGAGACAGTTGCATCTAGTCAGTTCAAAAGTAAAACGTTGAGACCTAACTGCCAATCTAGTAGCACGCCTAAACACATGCAGTCGATACACTAAGATAAAAAAGAAGCCAATCAAAACAGTTACCATGAAGATATTTGTAGAAACGACAGAGGGAAGTCACGTCACGTCGGTGAGAAAGTGACTGAAGTCGAGATGTCGGGATTTCATTATAGATATTACTTTGAATTTTGTCAAAAATCTTGAGATATACAGTAGGGGTACAAGGATAGATATGACAGCTATATTTTTTAAAAAATGTTCCGCATTCGAGAAGTGCGTGAAAAGAAGCTATTATAATAGAAAATACGGTGGCATTTAGCTAGTACAACTGTAAATCGGCGAGACCGTGTTGTCAGTCTAATAACACGCTTAAATTCATGCAGTCAAGGCACTAAGAACATTCAATGGAAGAGTCAAGAATCTTGAGATATATAGCAAGGGCACCAAAGAAGATACGATATTACTCAATGCGCAGACGAATAGTAGATTCATAAAGGTGCAACATAGATTCTGACGAGAACAATGTACTTACAAAATTTACAAGCCATTTCTGGCCCCTTGGACGTCATTTTCGATAGCTGTTTGCCAAGTTTATTTTGACGTTTCTGTCTTATTTGTTAGGAAGAGAAGGAGTAAATTTCGAATTCTTCCTGTTGTCGTATTTCAACATAGGCCCACGAAACATAGGTATCAATATTTCTGTACTTCCTTTTTAACGTTTTTACATGCATCACTTCCGTGGTAATTAGTTGTTGAGTATGTGCTGGAAACGTAATCGACAACACCGAATTTAAATACTGACTGAGCCTTTTACGCTAACTTCCTACTCTTGCCCCTGAGAAAAGCATGAATCGATGTATTCTATGTCAGAAATGAGCAGAATTATCAGGGCTGACTGGGTTCTCGAGCCAGTTACAAGAAGGACAATTCAGAATTAAGTCACTCACACTCTTTCTCTCTCTCTATATATATATATCTACCTATCTATCTCTGTTCATTACCTATAAATCTATCTAAATCTGCTTATATCTGTATTTGTCTATTTATATCTATAACAGTGTATCTATCTATCTAAATCTGTTTATATGTGTATCTCAGTCTATATCTGTTCCAGTGTATTCATATCTATCTATCTATCTATCTATCTATCTATCTATCTATCTATCTATTCTTTATCTATCTCATTCTGATCATATCTATCTATGTTCATTATCTATCTATCTATCTATCTGTCTGTCTGTCTATCTAAATCTGCTTATAAACTGTGTCTGTCTATTTATATCTATCCCAGTGTGTCCATCTCTCGGTCTCTCCCTCCTTCTATCTATCTATATGTCTATCATTCGCAGATAATAAAGGATGGGGGAAGCTATGAAAGAACGTGACGAAAGGTATATTGAAATTAAAAAATGGCGCAACTTGAAAAGAGCGCATTTTTTAAATTTTTACTAGTTCTCTTTTTGTAGGGTTGCAGCTCAGACTAGATTCCAGGTTCGTTCAGCGTGCTGCCTCTTTCAGTCGAACGCTTGTGGCTTACTACATGGAAAATAACACCCTATTGCATCGCGAGCGAACGGCCCTCTGTCTTAAGCTGCTAGTAACCACTGGCTTATAGAATACAATCTTTGTTTGTCCTGTCAGCTTTCGTCTAAAAAAGCATTCATCATTTCCGCGCCACTCAACTGAGCTTCGTTTTTAGGGTTGTTTGCCCTGGTTCTTGTGAGGTCCACTTCACTTAGTTGATCTTCTTTGTCATGACAATAATCGTCGAAATGATTTCTGTAACATTCTTCAAATGTTTCCTTAACAAGATATCAGCTGACAACTGATATCCATACACTTTTCCGATTCCTATTTTCTACTTCAGTTTCAGTGGAGTGACAACAAGCTTTCTCACTACTTATATATTTTCCTCAGTATTATTGTGGGCTATGCTCGGATAATTTTAAACTATTTTTCAGGTTTCCGATTCTCTCAATTTTTTTTTCGCGATGGTTACTAACAGTAACAATGATGGGTACAGTCATTGTTTTCATATTCCCAATTTTTTCATTTTTTTTTTTTTAGTTTTCGATCAAGGCTGTCATAATTATGTGGCGTTTTACTTTCATAATTTCACTGTATTTTTGCTGGAACAGCGAAATTCACTATTGGATAGAATTTCTTCTCTTTGTTTACGAATGCAAGACCAAAGCGGTCACGCCAGTCCAGGAGACCTCCTGGACCGGCGTGGGTGACCGCTTTGAATTTCAAACCACCGTAGAATGATCTGATTTTTTTCTAAGATGCACCATTAGTTTGCATAATAAATTTTTGAGTAGTTTGCACAATTCATTATTATTATTAATTATTATTATCATTATTATTATTTAGATGCACGGATGGTGTAATCGATAGTGGTTTAGAATGTGAACTGAGCGAGACCTGTTCGAATGCCAGTCGAGTTTCGCGTAAATACTCTTGGGAAAAAGGTATTAATTCGGCTATTCTTCCCTCAGTTATGGGTTAAATAGTAAAGCAGACTAGTCTCTCTGTCTGCAGTTTACAAGCAGCATAGAATGAGAATTTTGAATTTAAAATCGTATCTAGCTCTGGCGATGCACTATGCAGTTAATTAAAAGGTCGTTAAGAACACAACGACGCTTTCATGTCGACTGCGATCGATCTAAGTGATGGATCAGAACGGTTATCGAGTGAGCGAGCAACACGCCAGGAATTGACGTTCGTGTAAAAATATACTAAGCCCAATATACCCACCATGATACCCCGTCTGATAAGTGTATAGCAGGTACATGCATCATAGGTAAATGTGCTCGATATGATGAGAGGTTTTCATTAAATCATCACATAACCTTGTAGGAGGGTCATAGTTAGAATTACGTTCAGATCGTGCTAAGATGGCTTCCAATCGATGGCGTACAACCCCCTAGGAGACGTGTCCAAGTGGTTAATGTCAGCCTACTTACAAAGAAATGAATAAGATATTTATTATGGCACATCTTACTTCACGACGAAACATGAACCTGTTAACACTTTTTAGTATTATTATTGTTATTATTTTTTATTGATATTATTATTATTATTGTGCTTTCTTATTCTGCGCGAATTTTCGTTTTCAATAGATCTTGCTTATGAGTGTTTGTCATGAAGTCGTACTTTCTCAAAACGAAAACATCTTTTGACATGGCATTTACATTTTTGAAGATTAAGATCTCAGGCTGTGTATTTTCGTGCGCCTTTGAATCCAAGGTTTATTAAGCCTAAACTCACAGGACAGATTTAAGGAAAGCGAGACAGAAGAAAGCAGTACGTAAAGACAATAAATATTCAGAGCTACAAGGGACAGGAGGATGTATAGCGCCAAGATCGCCTACGTCCCGAAGAAGAAGCTTGTAATTCTTATCGTTGCGCCTAATTAAATCTTCAACTAGGAACTGCTGTAATTTCAAATTCGGAGATTAATCTCAACCTGAATTTCTAGGATAAGAAGAATCTTTTCTTTTTCTTTTTTTTTTTTTTTAATCATATTACCTTATGGAAGACAATAAAGCCACAAAGACACAGGGGGTTACTCTGTGAAAAGAACAAGGAAAAGAGAAACATTATTAAGTAGCGAGAACAATAGAAGAGTAATCGAGAGGACAGTAGATAACGATTGACATTGCAGTTGAATTTTTAAAGATCAAAGTTAACTGGAGAAAGCATGGAACCTGAAAATGTTGCACAAGCAAGAGAAAATAAACTTTTTAGCGTAGAACTTACGGTTAAATCTAACCAACTCAACTGTGAATTGGTGAGACCTAATTGCTAATCTTGTACTGCGCGTAAATTCATAAAGTTCAGGTAAAATGACGAAGAGGTTATCCGAACAATTACCATGAAAATATTTATAGAAAAGACACAGGGCGACAACTTTGTGGCGGTGGGAAAGTAACTGAAGCCGAGACGCCAGATCAGAACCAATAATATTGCTGATTCTTCTTTGGATTTTATCACGGTTATCTAGATATAGAACGGTATACTAGGCTTTATTCTGTTTTTATCAAGTTCGGTGCTGACTCCTCAATGATAATTGGGACAATAACGATCTGAACATGCGACATTCGAGCACATTAAATCCAGAGGTCAGTGTATTTCTTGAGCATGGTCAATTTCTTTTATCTTAATATTATAGTTACCAGGAACAGAACTGTCCATGGGTGGGGTGGGGGTGTTTATTTCTTTTTGTCGATCGCGGCGATATATCGTTCGCTGGCCTCAAGGACGCGCTCTGCATGGATGCTGAATCCCACGAGATCATGATTTAGTCGTTTGTGATCACCATGGCGACAGCATTTCTCGTCGACTCGTTCATACTTCCCGTTCGTACTTCCTACATAAAGACCAATGCAAATGAGATATGTCACTTTATAATGGCGACACTTGCATTCTTTCCCGTGCAAGCATTCCACAAGTGCTAATGATGTCGGTGACATTCCCCTCCATACAGCCTGAACTTGACAGCTATAGCCTGAATCATTTTGATTCTCTTTCGGATATATCATTCTTTCAAGGTCTTTGAAGATACATTTCAAACCACTCCCAATGCTCCCATGATTGTGAATATTACTGATATTTACGAAGCCTAATACAGTACATATTAACTGCAAGAAGACAAGGTGCATGGCTGTCTGCAAAAAGATGAATCTAAAATTGCAAATTACAAAATCGAAGATATCAAAAAACAAACAAGTATAAAAATTTAAATATCTAGGAAGTATTCTAACATAGGACGGAAAGTGTGACACTGAGATCCGAAGACGCATTGGGATAGCTCAAGATGCCTTCCAAAAGCTAAGCAAAGTATTAAGAGACAGAAAAATAAAGAAAAGAGTATTGAACTGTTATATGATATCAATTCTCCTGTATGGCACTCGCAGATGGAAACAATGAGGAAGAAGGCTTAGAAATTCTGATACTTACAAGACAGATTGAAGGAAAAATAGACTGAGGAAAACAACGTATAACATACTTGATGAGCTGGAGTAAATGCATGGGGGAACATGGTTTAGGATAAATAAAAGTAATGTGCAAGATAGATTCTGATGAGAAAGATTGTCTGGCACACTACATTGAAGCAACTTTCCTATCAATAAACCTAACAATTGATTCAATATAATATACGCATATGATGTCATATCTGACAGCCTATCATTTATGACAACGGTGAAATACCGGAGGACCTTAGAATATGAATCTTCATGTGAAATGAGTGCTAATTCCATCCGGCAATCAACTAGATTAGTCACATAACTAAACTAATTGTTATTTTTGGACTTGTCTATATCCAGGCTTAGTAAGGTGCAAATCGGAAATATGAAAATCAAGCAAATACAAAAATTTAAATATCTAGGAAGTGTTCCAACATAGAACGGAAAGTGTGACACTGAGATCCGAAGACGCATTGAAATAGCTCAAAATGCATTCCAAAAACTAAGCAGAGGATTAAGTGACAGAAAAACAAAGAAACTAATACCGACATGTTACGTAACATATGTTCTCTTAGGCTTACGGCCACATCACTTTGAAACACCGGTCCCGTACGATCACCGTCTAAGCAACGTGGAGCATGGTCAGTACCTAGATGAGTAACCGCTTGGAAATACCAGGTGCTGTAAGCTTGGATGTGCGGGTGGTGTAATGGATAATGGCTCGAAATTGTTAATCGGAGAGCGGAGTTCCAATTCAAGTAGGGTTCGTTATATTTACTTTCGCGCAAATTTCCTTAGGAATCCACCTCTTCTCTCCCTAGCTATGGGTTAATTAGTAAGATTTGTATCCCTAAAATCATTATTATCTCAAAACTAAAAGTAAAATAAATCTTGAATCAAGAGAAATGTAATTCTACAGAAGGATGCTGAGGATAGCATGGACCATTTTCGGTCCATGGTATCCTCAGCATCCTTCTGTAGAATTAGGTTTTAGAGAAAATGGGAACAAAAAGAAAACGTATACTTAGCATCAGGAAGAGACAATTGAAATTTCTACAGCACATAACGAGGAAAGGCTGTGAGACGATGAATGGAGGCATAACGTAGCCATCACTAGAGATCACTCCAAACACAATGATGCACGAGTGCATAGATCAGACAACTCTTTCAGAATCCTCTGCACTGTCCTCAGATTCGCACCCAGACCTACAAGAGCGAAAGCCAAACAGAAATTTTTCAAAATTTCTGGCGGAATGAATTACGTCATGGTGATCTTTTTCTCTCAGATGAGGCCCAAATGACTCTACTAAAATCAAGAACAAGAAGTCAAGAAAATCAAAAACAAAGAATGCGCATGCGCGAAATAAAAAATAAAAAATGGCGACAATTTACCCATAGAGCCATGTGTGTTTTTAGTTGTTTTTGTTTTTTTAATGCGGCATCAATGTCAGTCTTAGCGTCTCTGTAGCACCTTTCCCGCTCAGTTATGTTTGACTTTGTTCATTTACTTCACAGTTTACTTCTTTTTATCAGTTTTGGCCTCGATATAATCAACCTAAGATCATTTTCTTCGCGACTTCTATGAGAAATGTCCATCGGCACTGATATTCTACTCCTGATTGAATCATTTTCTTTTGTTTGTCGCCAATATTTGCAGCGGAATTGATTTACGTTGCCTTGTAATTTTTTTTTTTTTTACTTCTTTTCTTTCTTTTCTTCTTTCTTTATTAATTTATTTATTCTTGAATGGAGATGACTTTTCATTAGACTTTCCGTTTGTTATCAATAACATTATTGCTTGCTGAATAGATGAACACGGCTATTTTTAAATCACGGCTTCTGGGGTTTCATACAACATTGATTAAAAGAAAATAACAGTTCTTCTCATTTAGCCGTGCCCCAATCATGAAAAGAGAAAGAGGGTTGCTTTCAAGAGCACCAACAACACTAAAGGTTTTTGCTTTGTAGAAATACCGCAATACACGAGAGTTTACAATGTAAATCCTGCGAGATTTTGTTTAACTGAAACTAGGTACGTATATTTTTAGAATGGATTTTTTATTAGAACGTTCGCTTTTTGACCATGAGACCCGGGTTCGAATATCAGCATGGTCGATTTGTCAGGAAGGTTATCAGTTTAGAGGAGGCGTGCGGCATCATTGGAAAGTGCCTGAAAACCATATCACGAGTTGGCCGTTGCCTTGTGAGGGAAATTCGGTAGACGGAACACTTGGGAGCCGTAGGTGGTTGCGCTAGCATGAAGTCACAAGTCATCGTGACCGAGGATTTGAGTGTGTTAGTATTGTTCATATTGTTGATCATTCTAGATAACACGCTCTCTCCCAGAAACTGTAACTAAGGTCTGCTCAGCATAGTTGCAGTATAAACCACAGGCGGGTTCTGTGAGTGTTGAACAAATACAAATGTACCTGAGCAGGCGTCTGCAATGGGGATTGACTAGCCACCTTAGTAGACTAGCATACTCGGATTCGAGTGACTGGGCCATTTAATAAATAAACGTAATTCCAACTCATATAGGAGTATCTGCTAAAATAGCGTTTAAGGTGATATATATATATATATATATATATATATATATATATATATATATATATATATATATATATAGAAGAAGAAGAAGAAGAAGAAGAAGAAGAAGAAGAAGAAGAAAGAACAGTAAGATTTAGAATCCGATGTTCTTAGCAATTATTTCTATTTAAAAAAAAACAGAGCTCGATGCAAACAGTAGAGCAAAATATAATTATTTTCTTTTTAAAAAAAAGCATGGTTCCATCGCAACACAGATATTTTTGTGTTTCAAAACTAAAATTGTAAATTTAATTGTGAAAATTAAACTTAAAATCCAGAATTTCGTTCCATTGTCAAGTGATATTAGGATGTGTCAAGCAGTCTGAATGTTCGAGAAAATATGCACTCTCTGACTGGAATCGAACCTGTAACCTTCGACGATCTTTCTCAATCGATCATTCAGACCTCGAACATTCAAGCTGGTAAATGTAATTAATACTGTTTAATTAAAAAAAAAACAGAGCATTTACTTAAATAATTTATATCTATAAAAATTACATATAAACAGAAAATATATTAAATTATTGTCGGACTTCATCCATTTAATTATATATATATACTAGCAGTAGAGCCCGGCGTTGCCCGGGGATATAACAGTAAGAGATAGATCAAGTATCGACCACCATAAAGACTGAAAAATAAAATTGACAAAGATTATTGTTTAAGGTTGACGGACACGCATGTCTTAATTAGTTTTTTTTTTTTACGAATTGGTCAAACCCAAATTCAAACAAAAACATTGTTTTCAATCGTTATGAGTCTATCGATTGGTGAATAGAATTTTATAATAAACAATTGTCTTGTAAATGGAATTTTTAAAGCATTCTGAATGTATAAATAAAATAAGAAAAAAGTGTGCAAGACAATAAGAAATACTACCTGTCCCCACCCAAAGTGGATGTTTGTTTTATCGGCTGAAAAATGTAAGAAATCCGATCCCATATATAAAGGAACACACACACACACACACACACACACACACAAACAACCTGGGTTTTTTAACCTAAGTCACTCCACGGAATCCTTCAAAACATAGAGCATAGTCTGATGAAAAAAGACGCCAAAGTTTATGAAAACAAAATTTTATCGTCAAAATGCTTTTTTTGTTTTTATGAAGAGGATAGACTAATTTTTTTTTTAATTATTTTAAAAAAATTTTCCATCTTTTTAGAATATTCTAAATTTTGATTTAAAAACCTTGTTTCTCTTTGTCGCAACAAGGTGTAGTAAATAACATAGATAATTTTAGCGCGTTTTTTTTTGTATTTACACACATTAATTTGGAAAATCTTGCAAAAATAAAAATAATTGTCAGATGTTAATGAAACTTTCAGAAACTATTCACAGATGATCGAAATTATTATAAATATATTTTTTTTTATTAAAGTCATGGCAGAAATATTTTTTTTATATTTATTAACACCCCATAAATAATTTTATGAAAAACTCTAGAAATTGAGACCATCGGTTTTAGTGATTACAATAGTTAAAAGCACAAGGCTTTGAAAAAATGCAAATCATGTATTTTTTTTTTTTTTTTTTTTTTTGGCCAACGTACCTGAAAATCAGCTGTGAATTGTAACATACAAAACTCAATAAAACAAATATATTATTTAGTTTCAAATGCTTTTATTTGTTTTAATTTGTTTTTATGAATATGGACAATATTTTCTGGAAACAAAAAATTTTTTCAATGAAAATTGAATTTTTAATACAATCATTTCTTATTTCTTTAATTTTAAAAGATTTTTAAAAATGTTTAAATTGAATTTTAAAAAATATTTTAACATTAGTTAAATGCAACATCAACCTTTCAAAATGTCCGTGTGAGATTGTCATTGTCTAGTGCTTTGAAAATTGTATAATTTGGACTAATCAGATTAGCCATGGTAATTAAGAAATGTAATTTTTGTGTTTATAGTCGGACAATAATTATCAAGTACGGAAGACCAACCAGAATACAATTTAGTTGCATTATTTGAGTTCAGCATTGTTCTCCGCTGTTAAGCCCTTTACTTTTGCGAAACACGTATGGAGAAGTTAATTTGAGTTTTCAATTTCAACTGAGAAGGGTACCTACAAGTAACAGTATCATCTTATGAAATTTAACTACTGCTAAACTTTAATTTATATGATCTTATTTTTTATATTAATCTCAGTTATGACATTTTTCCATAAATGAAATATCAAAATTAATAATAAAATGAATGGAAATACAAATAACACAGTAAAATGTAATAAATGTACATAAAATTATAGTATTTTATGTACACTTCTGATAAAATTTCATAAGAAAGGTACCTAAATTAATTAGATACCTTTTTCTTATGAAATTTAATCTCACTATTAACAGTCTTATTTTTAATTTCTTTATATTTTCCATAAAGCATCGTAAACGTAAAAATGAAAGCTAAGTACAAAAAAAAAAATAAATAAATAAAAATAAAAAATTAGAGCGCTGAAAGTTTTTCCTTAAAAGTAACAAGGTAAATAATTTGTTCACTTAAATAATTTCACTTCCTTCCATCCGTAGAAAGAATTCTCCTCCCGTAAGTTATCTAAACGTCATGAATGTGCCTTTCATTAATCGTCAAGCGACGCGAAAGGTTATGACCTGCTTTGTTTTATTTTCAAATTACATTTTTTCGGCGCAGAACCTAAGTTAAGCTTGGTTCAAAATATTTTAAATAAACAGTATAATTTCTGTTTTTATTAAAATCAGTTTTGAATAAATGATAATTAATTTTTAAAAGAATATCAAAATCAGATTTTAATCTTTTTTATCAAATCGAAAAAAATGATTGATTATCTGTCCTTTTTTTTGACTAAAAAAAAAAAATATTTTTAACGAAAATTTCAGACGTGCTAGGAACGATTAAAAAATGTAAAAAATACCCCAAAAATACTTTGATCTTTCCTCTTTAATAATAATATGAACATTAGACGATAAAATTTTGTTTTCGTCAAGTTCGGCTTTTTTTTCATCATGCTATGCTCTTTTGTTTACATTTTCGTGGGTGAGTTGTCCCCCTTTCATTCTGACGATGTGTCTTAATCGTGTTTTCAAATTGATTTTCTTAAAAAACAGTTGTGTTTTTGCCATTTTCGGCGCCGTTAGAACCACCACAAGGTAATTTTATGTAGTCCTGTGAAGTTTTGTTGAAATCGGCTAAAAAATGTAGGAAATTCGATCCAATATATAAACGTTACACACACACACACACACAATCTGTGTTTTATAATAAGTAAGATATATATATATATATATGTGTGTGTGTGTGTGTGTGAAAAGTGTATATAAATATAAATAAATATATATATGTATATTTATTTATATATTATATGCGCGGTACTTATTAGAAAGCGCCCAATATCAGAGATAGAGCTAACATATTTGGTTGGATAGATGTGAGTTTGTGACCCTGGGTTTCACGCTTTAGCGATCGTCAGACAAACTGATTAATTATTTTAAAAATTTGGGTTTATATAGATTGCGTGTATTGGTGTTATTGTGGAAGTCGTGGGGGAAACTTCGTCGCTTATGTCATCGTACTAACGCAAACATCGATGTATGCAGACACATATACATACTTGGTCGTCCGTCGGGACTCATACATATATAAACATATGTGGGCAGTTTCGGCTATGACATATGTATGTATACGGGTGGTGTTATGTCTATACATACGCATTTGTATGTTGAAATATTGAAATTTAAACATTGGAAGTGTGGCGGAAATGTCTCGTTAATGTCTCGTGAATGTATACATGTCATATTATGTATTTTTCCGCTGAAAAATATTTCCTCGCATGTATGTATATACGTGTGGTGGTCAAATGTACGATAGGGCTGAAGTTATGAAAACAAGTCCTGTCAACAGTGATCTGATTTTTATTTTCCTAGGAATTGGGAAATAATTTTAGCTCTTCCTTGAGGAATTAAGAAAAAAACATAACATTAACGAGGAGAGAGATACACGGGGCTTCTATTTTCGCTGACGAAAACGAACTGGGAACTTTGGGAAATTTAAACAAAGAACGAACGCTTTTTTCAGGGTCGAAATTATGAAAAAAAAGGTCCTGTCGTTGAGAAGGTGATCTGGTTTATATTTTTATTAGACAGAGATAAGTCCAGGAATGGATAAATAATTTTATCTCTTCTTTAAGGAACCGTGAGAATTAAAATTAATGACTATATAGATAGACAGAAAAAAAACTACGCCCTTTTGCCCACACGCTTTAAAACTTAGATTTGTCACAAAGATGGTTATGCTTGCCTTGGGAAGTAGGATGAGGTTAAAGACTGAGAATGAAGGAGGAAGAGGGTGAATTTAGCACCACCTATATTGAATGATAGTACGAGATGTAAAGTGAATCAAGCTGGAGTTGAAGGGAGGAGCAATCCCTGTAACTACTGCCAAGAAGTTGCATAATTCTCCAAATTTAGCAAGTTGATTCAGAAAGAAGAGAGAACAAAGAACCCTTATTGGGATTAATGTAAAAATTGAGGAATCACCCAATCACAAAAATCCTTCGGCATCACGCCAGTTTGAGGCCGAAGGGGATATAAGCAGATAGGTTTGAGAGCTCGAGAATCCTGCACCGAATGCTCCTGGAATCCACGTCAGTTGCCACCAGATCTCCTGATTTTGAAGAACTTTGAACCCCAAATTTTAGACTAGTCACAGAGTCATTATAGAGATTGATTCGGGAAGGGTTAATTTTCGTTGTACCAAAAACTATGTAAACAAAGTGACTATATGAACCAGGTGACTATTTAAACCAAGGATTCATTCGTATTTGATTTCTTTTTTGAAGATATTTCTTCCTAATATAAAGCCTAGCACAGCTAGAAACAGCGTTTCGGTTACTACGACATTCGATCTTCAACTGCTCTGAGATCAAGAACACAACGTGGGCAGAGTTGGTATGGACCGACCAACAACCATCTTGGCGTAGAGATAGCTCTGTGGTAACAACGTCCTCCCAAGGCACTGAGGACCGAACCACAAAATGTAGTTACACCATCGAGTGTAGGCGGTGGTTAAATGGTGATAGATAGCGCACAAAACAGATTTTCAAACGCCGAATTTGAAGGTATACAGGCCCTCTCTTCTTGGAACACTGGTGCAATGTGTTTTCTCTTCTCCCATTTTCTTTTCTTTTGCCGTACAAAGTTAAACACAGTGTATACCAAGAAGTATTGCTCAATGTTTTCTCGTTTCTTTTTTATCTGTTCTCAATTTGATCTTGTTTATTTTTATCAAGACCAAACAATAAAAAAAATAGCACTTCTGTTGGAACGAAAACATAATCTCTACGAGGCTTTGAAGTAGAACCAAGGAAGGAAAATGGCGATATAAGTCGCAAATCACCTTTATTCAACGTTAAACAAGAAAAAAGACGTTTTATTATCTCTTATCTGAAAAAATTGTAAAAAAAATTAAATGTATATTAAGATGTATATTAAATTTATATTAAATTTGTATAAAATTTAAATGCGTCCCAGAAGATACAACTTTCTCTTTCTGATCCTACGCACAAGCGTCCATTTTGTTTCCATTTTGTCCTCATTGCTTGCATATTTTGTCCATGGTATTCTCAAGATTTCTGTTACCTCACGTCTTCTCTTCATCTGTAAGGAATTTTTCTAGCACTCATAGATAATGAACAGAATCAGATAGATAGATAGATAGATAGATAGATAGATAGATAGATAGATAGATAGATATGAGTAAATGGACAAAGTTACATTTTAATCTGTATAAGCTATTCTTAAATTATTCATATACCATATGTCGGTGTTCTTGATCGCGCACAAAACAGATTTTCGAACGCCGAATTTGAAGGTAGACAGGCCCTCTCTTCTGGGAACACTGGTGCAATGTGTTTTATCTTCTCCCATTTTCATTGATATGTAAGTGGACTGATATTACAATCACCACAGAGAAACATTTCTGCCTATCATCAGCATGGCTGATGTTATACTCCAGGAGAGCAAAAGTCTACGCCATCTTGGCCTCACGTTTTCCACTGATATGAAGTGGAATGATTATATCCAACCCTTAAGTTACGGTTATTGCAAGGAAACTTGTTTCACTGTGTCGTGCTCGAAATTTTTTCTCGTCAGAATCCATCTTGCACAGTTATAAATCTAGAATTGATCCGTGCATTGAATATTGTGGCCATATCTGGTCTGGTGCTCCTGCTGTACATCTCGAAATTCTTGACAAAACCTAAAGAAAGGTCTGTGATATAATGCTGACCAGGTATCTCGACTTCATTCACTTTCTCATCAACGGTACGCGGCCTCCTTTTTGTTTTTGTTTTTTTCTACAAATATTTTCATAGCAACTTCTCTAATGAGCATTTTTCCCTGGTGCCTCGACCACATGAATTTAAGCGTTTTACTAGATTGGCGACTAGGTCTCACCGTTTTTCTGTTGAACTAGCTAAATGCAACCGCCACCTCTACACAAACAGTTTCTTTTCTTGCACTTCTCGTGTGGATTTCCGTTCCATTTACTTGCTTCCCTGATAATCTTCAAAAAATCTTCAAAAATCTTCATAATTTAAATACGTTAGTCGTCGGCATCTGTCTTCTTGAATGCTGTTTCTTTTATGTCCTTTCCTCAATCCTCACCATTTTCAATATTCACATTCTCCCTGCGGTCTAGTGATATTGTGACCTTGTTTGTAGTGCCACGATTTAAAAAAAATACAGAGCAGTTCGGGACTCTTTTCTTAGGTTCGAAGGAAATTTTCCTGTTTCTTATTACTTTGCTTAGCTTTGCGAGCGTGTCTTTTACTTTTGCGCCTTCCGATTGGCTTCTTAAATGGTAGCGACTTCAACCTATTGAGCACAATCTAGATTAGCGTTTTTTCTTAGCTCATGACAAAACTAGAAAGAAAGAGAACCTCTTGTTGATCTATGGACCATGCACTACTATGTATTGTTAACAATATCTTTTTTATTTTTGATTTACTAGCAGCATGGCCCGGCATTCAAAAATCGTACGACTCATACAGCAATCGCTATTACTATTATATAATATTTTATTATTCCACCACGTCTTCGGTTTGGCCCTTCCTTGCCTTTAAAGGATTGCCCTTTGCCGTGCTGATGTTGCTACATGCATTACTTCTTGCCTATCACACACTGCGAATTTTTTCTAAGCTCTATACTAAACATTAATTCTGTTATGAAAAAAGAACTAAACAAAATAAACACAAAACGATCAGCTTTAAAAAAAAAAAAGGACTCGTAACTGCAAAAACCGAATGAAAAAAGTATGTTAACAACAAATACTTTTTCACACCCAGTTCTGCGGAATCAGAATCAACGTTGAGTTTAAGCAAGCGAATGAGCCAATTGGAGTAAAGTGCCATGCAGATTTAAATTTTTCCCACTTGTGACGAATACAGCTATCGATTTTTTTTTGCATGCTAGCATGTTAATTAACATTCTTGTCAGTCAGCTGTTGTCTCTCACGCTGGCCAATAGAATCTTCCTGCCTATTCGTAGGCAGCCAGCTATAGGCTCTCACTTTGGCCAGTAGAAAATGTCCGCAAACTACATGAAAACTGCCGTAGAAGCATTAAAAAATCGATTATTTCCACTATCGATGGGAGTTGGGAAATGAAAAGTCGGTGTTGGTCTTCCCGCTAACTTGGAGCATGTGCATGTAAATTTTTGGTGCAAATCCGTCGAAAATTGCGGCCGTGCATTCGTTACACACACACACACACACACACACACACACACACACACACACACACCCATCCTGCCTTTTATAGATAGAGATACTCTAACGAAATGTTCGAATCTCTTTTAAACTTCTATGTCAGTTCATTTATTCTTCGTTTTAATCACGATCCAACGTCCTTTCTTAAATTATGAATGACACGAATAGAATAAAATATTTAATTATATTTTCTCGGAATAAAACTAAATTTGTCGCCATATTGAAATTATTTTTTAATTCTTTATAACCAATGTGTGCCGAGGGACATAAGGGGTCACATCTGGTTACATAAAAGAACAGTTCTCAATTTGTGATGGTTTAGGATAGATTTTGGCTTCTAGCTATAGTATTCATTTATTTATTTTTCTTGTTATTTTGTTCAGTAAAGGGATAATTAAGTTATGCTTGTCGCTTTTAATAATTACAACTAGTGCATTATTCTCACGTATATCTGACAGACAGACTAATGTATTCTAATGCGATTATGGGGTCAAAAACAACGTATTTAAGAACGCCAACACGTGACGTACTTCTGGAAACGCTTTGATATTTTTTTTTATAAATTGTTATATTCTTAAGTAAACAAAACTGACTCTCTGATTTTGTTTTTCTTATCTTACCTTTTCCGTTCGTTTTAATAATGGCATCCTTCTTTGATTCGCTCACATCAAGCACATAAAGCACACTATTGTTACAGGATAAATATAAGATCTTTTCTGTCCCAATGCGCCCGACAAACGCGCAGATTGCTTGATGCAAATCCACGTACTAATGCTCTCTCTATATGGCAACAGTTCTTAACAAAATCACATCTACTAAAATTTGATAGAATGACTATTTTCCTAGTTGGTAGGTTGGTTTTGTTTAGCGGTATATCAACACTTCTATGGGTTATTTACTACCGAAATGTAAATATTTCTTAACACAATTTAATGCTTTCAACTACAGATATTTTGTACATAATTTTACGCTTATAAAAATGAACTGTTGATTTTTGTTTTGTCCCATCGCTGGGACCCTATTAGGCGCTACCAGCACGAGTCAGGGTGAACCTGGGAACAATTCAGTTTAAGAGTCGCCTCGAAACTCCAATCTCCCGATCAGAGACCTTGCTGCCTGATGTAGTTTATCGTCATAACAAGGACGCTATTTACCTAACAGATTCGCTGTTCTTTGGAGCATGTTTTGAATCTTGCTACGGTTTGTGGTTCGTTTTGGATTCTGGTAATACATTCATTATTCCTCGCCAGTAATTGTTTCGTCTGTATTTTTCGCGTCTCCTCTGGACGTTGGCGACCATAGCCCTCCACAGATTCCTGTTGCTTGTAGCTCTCAATAAATTGTCTCTTTTTACTATTTCTCCTAAACCCTTTTTAGGCATCAATTTATTCAAACCCATTAACTATGCACTATTTTATTCTATCCCGCTTTCTCTCACTCTTTCCCATGAGTATCAGATTCGCCAAGCCCTCAGTCTTCATTACCTGCCTAAGAAATGTCAACTGTCTCTTCCTGATGTTAAATGTAAGTTTCCTTTTTTGCTTTCATTTTTTTCTAAAACATCGTCGTTGCTCACACTTTCAGTCCATGGTATTATTCTCAGCATCCTTCTGTAGAGACACATTTCTGTTGATTCAAGCTTCTACTTCAACTTTCAGGAGATTGTCCAGTATTCGGTTCCATACAGGAGGGCAAATGTTATGTAACATTTCGTACTCTATTTTTTGTTTCTATTGAAGTTCTTCTCTTTCTTGATACTCTGCTTAGCTTTTGGACTGCATCACCAGTAACCATCTTGTCCAAAGAGAAGAAGAACAAAACAATTGACTGTAAGTTTCCCTTTTCTTTGAATTAAACTCGAGTCATATTTTTAAATAGCTTCGACAGAACGAGACTTTCATAAGAATGTCACGCATGATGCCAAACTAGATTGAAAATACCTAAACTCTCAGCTATATACAAGAGCTTTCTAAGATCAATGCTTAAAATGGCTGAGCAATTGAAGCCTTTCTATCTTGGCAAAGACCATCCTTCTTCGAACTAGTGCTACAGACTCACAAACGAAGAACTGTACCAAATAACAGAAACCAGATCACTTAAGGACTACCAACAACGGCGACAACTAAAAAGGATTGCACATCTAATTCAAAAAGAAAGTAATGACATAATTAAGATGTTGATATTCCACACTACTTCAAACAAAAGGCTAGGAAGGAAAACCCATCAATACTGGAAGGAGCGAAAATAACTACTAGACTTGATAAACCTATTTTCCTGAAAAAATGAGAAAGATTTTATAAATTTCAATCAAAAAAATACTAGCTGCTCAATCAATGAATGCCAAATGTTTCCTTGTAAGGAAACGGTTTCTATTGATAGTATAGTTACCATTAAAAGGTTTAAACAACTCATTAGAGCTAACTGATTATAAAAGCAATAAATAGATCTATAAATTCCAAAGATAGTTTCAAATTTTCATTCAAGTCTTCTTTTCATCTGCGAGGAAATTTTGTCACATAAGAGGAGTGATATAACATCGACTTACAGGACTATTTTCTTTCGTTCTAAGGAAATGTTCATGTTTCTTAATACATTGATTAGTTTTGGGGATGAATATTTTATTATTCCACCACGTCTTCGGTTTGGCAAGTTAAACAGGAAAGAAAGGATGAAAGAAATAAATAAAAATTAGACAAAGAAGAATCTTAAAAGAAAGAAAGAAAGAAAGAAAGAAAGAAAGAAAGAAAGAAAGAAAGAAAGAAAGAAAAAAAAAGAAAGAAAGATACAAACAAACAAACAAACAAAAAACTGGGTTAAAAATAGAATCATGAAGAAATAAGATGTATCAAAAGGAAAGAAAGAAAGAAACGAAAATAAGGGAAAATATAACGAAGAAAAAAGAACAGAACAAGAAAGAAAGAAAGAAAGAAAGAAAGAAAGAAAGAAAGAAACAGAAATAAGTTAAAAAATCGAACCATAAAGAAAGACGAAGAATCAAGCAGAAAGAAAGAAAGAAAGAAAGAAAGAAAGAAAGAAAGAAAGAAAGAAAAAGAAAGTTACGAAAGATCCAGAAATTATTTTAAGTAAAGAAAAAACAAGAAAGAAACAAAGAAACTATGACTCACAATAAATGTTAAGAAAAATGATAAAAAGATCTGCAGCCAAAGCAAGAAATTCTATGAAATTAAAAAAAAAACTAATAATAAAATCACAACACAAACAGCAAAAGAATGAAAAAAGAAATTAGAAAAGAAGGAATATTGAATCAAGTAAGAAGTAAAAATAGAAAAAAAAAGGTTAAATTCGGATGACTGAAACGGAAATTAGAATGAAAGAAAAATAACGAAGAAAAAAGAAAGAAAGAAATCTTGAAAAGTACACAGGTGACAAATAAGGGAATAAGAGAAAAGCAGGAAAGAAAGAAAGAAAGAAAAAGGAAAGAAAGAAAGAACAAGAAAACAAAGAAAAGTAACAATAAAATGGGAAGAAATAAAGAAATAGAAAAAAATGATAAAAAGAGGAAATCAAGAAAGAATGAAAGATAGAAATATAATAAGAAATCTTGAAACAAGAAAACGTGACAAGTAAAGGAATAAAAATTTGGGAGAAAGAAAGAAAGAAAGAAAGAAAGAAAGAAAGAAAGAAACGACAAAAACATAAAAAATGGAACTTAAATAAAAGAATTAAAAAAAAACAAAACTGAAAGAAAATAAATAAAATAAGAACAAGAAATAAAATAAACAAAAAATAGAAATGAAGAAAAATCAGAAATGAGACAAGAAAAAAGAATGAATGGATAAAAGAAAAGAAGAAAAACTAAAGGAAGAAGACAAGAAAAAGAAAGAATCAAAAAAGAATTCAAAGAAAAATCAAAAAAGAAGAATCAAAGAAAAATCAAAGAAGAAAAATCAAAGAAGAAGAAGAATCAAAGAATCAAAGAATCAAAGAAGAAGAAGAAGAAGAATCAAAGAAAAGAAAAGAATCAAAGAATCAAAGAATCAAAGAAGAAGAAGAATCAAAGAAGAAGAATCAAAGAAAAGAAGAAGAAGAATCAAAGAAGAAGAAGAATCAAAGAAGAAGAAGAAGAAGAATCAAAGAAGAAGAAGAAAAGAAGAAGAAGAAGAAGAAGAAAAGAAGAAGAAGAAGAAGAATCAAAAAAGAAGAAGAATCAAAAGAAGAAGAAGAATCAAAGAAGAAAAGAAGAAGAATCAAAAAGAAGAAGAATCAAAGAAGAAGAAGAAAAAAGAAGAAGAAGAAGAATCAAAGAAGAAGAAGAAGAAGAAGAAGAAAGAAAAGAAAGAAAAGAATCAAAGAAGAAGAAGAAAAGAAGAAGAAGAAGAAGAAGAATCAAAGAAGAAGAAGAATCAAAGAAGAAGAAGAATCAAAGAAGAAGAAGAAGAAGAAGAATCAAAGAAGAAGAAGAAGAAAAGAATCAAAAAAGAAGAAGAAGAATCAAAGAAGAAGAAGAAGAATCAAAGAAGAAGAAGAATCAAAAAGAAGAAGAAGAAGAATCAAAGAAGAAGAAGAAGAATCAAAAGAAGAATCAAAGAAGAAGAAGAAAAATCAAAAAGAAGAAGAATCAAAGAAGAAGAAGAAGAAGAAGAAAAGAAGAAGAAGAATCAAAGAAGAAGAAGAAGAAGAAGAAGAAGAAAAAGAAGAAGAAGAATCAAAGAAGAAGAAGAAGAAAAGAAAAGAAGAAGAAGAATCAAAGAAGAAGAAGAAGAATCAAAGAAAAGAAGAAGAAGAATCAAAGAAGAAGAAGAAGAAGAAGAAGAAGAAAAGAAGATCAAAAGAATCAAAGAAGAAGAAGAATCAAAGAAGAAGAAGAAAAGAATCAAAAGAAGAAGAAGAATCAAAAGAAGAAGAAGAAGAAAAAGAAGAAGAAGAAGAAGAATCAAAAAGAAGAAGAAGAAGAATCAAAAAGAAGAAGAAGAAGAAGAAGAAGAAGAAGAAGAATCAAAGAAGAAGAAGAATCAAAGAAGAAGAAGAATCAAAGAAGAAGAAGAAGAAGAAGAAGAAAAAGAAGAAGAAGAAGAATCAAAGAAGAAGAAGAATCAAAAAGAAGAAGAAGAAGAAGAAGAAGAAGAAAAGAAGAAGAAGAAGAATCAAAGAAGAAGAATCAAAAAGAAGAAGAAGAATCAAAAGAAGAAGAAGAAGAAGAATCAAAGAAGAAGAAGAAGAATCAAAGAAGAAGAAGAAGAAGAAGAAGAAGAAGAAAAAAGAAGAAGAAGAAGAAGAAAAGAAGAAGAAGAAGAATCAAAGAAGAAGAAGAAGAAAAGAAAAGAAGAAGAAGAAGAATCAAAGAAGAAGAAGAAGAAGAATCAAAAAAGAAGAAGAAGAATCAAAGAAGAAGAATCAAAGAAGAAGAAGAATCAAAGAAGAAGAAGAAGAAGAAAAGAAGAAGAAGAATCAAAGAAGAAGAAGAAGAATCAAAGAAGAAGAAGAATCAAAGAAGAAGAATCAAAGAAGAAGAAGAATCAAAGAAGAAGAAAAGAAGAATCAAAGAAGAAGAAGAATCAAAGAAGAAGAATCAAAAGAAGAAGAAAAGAAGAAGAAGAATCAAAGAAGAAGAAGAAGAATCAAAGAAGAAGAAGAATCAAAGAAGAAGAAGAATCAAAGAAGAAGAAGAAGAAGAAGAATCAAAGAAGAAGAAGAAGAATCAAAGAAGAAGAAGAATCAAAGAAGAAGAAGAATCAAAGAAGAAGAAGAAGAAGAATCAAAGAAGAAGAAGAATCAAAGAAGAAGAAGAATCAAAGAAGAAGAAGAAGAAGAAGAATCAAAGAAGAAGAAGAAGAATCAAAGAAGAAGAAGAATCAAAGAAGAAGAATCAAAGAAGAAGAAAAGAAGAAGAAGAAGAAGAAGAAGAAAAGAATCAAAGAAGAAGAAGAAGAAGAAAAGAAGAAGAAGAAGAATCAAAGAAGAAGAACGAAGAATCAAAGAAGAAGAAGAAGAAGAAAGAAGAAGAAGAAGAAGAAAAAAAAAAGAAAAAGAAGAAGAAGAAGAAAAATCAAAAGAAGAAGAATCAAAGAAGAAGAAGAAGAAGAATCAAAGAAGAAGAAGAATCAAAGAAAAGAAGAAGAAGAAGAAGAATCAAAGAAGAAGAAGAATCAAAGAAGAAGAAGAAGAAGAATCAAAAAGAAGAAGAAGAAGAAGAAGAAGAAGAAGAAGAAGAAGAAAAGAATCAAAGAAGAAGAAGAAGAAGAAAAGAAGAAGAAGAAGAAGAAGAAGAAAAATCAAAAAGAAGAAGAATCAAAGAAGAAAAGAAGAAGAAAAAGAAGAAGAATCAAAGAAGAAGAAGAAGAAGAATCAAAGAAGAAGAAGAAAGAAGAAAAAGAAGAAGAAGAAGAAGAAAAGAAGAAGAAGAAGAAGAATGAAGAAAAGAAGAAGAAGAATCAAAGAAGAAGAAGAAGAAGAATCAAAGAAGAAGAATCAAAGAAGAAGAAGAATCAAAGAAGAAGAAGAAGAATCAAAAAGAAAAGAAAAGAAGAAGAAGAAGAAGAAGAAGAAGAAGAAGAAGAAGAAGAAGAAGAAAGAAGAAGAAGAAGAATCAAAGAAGAAGAAGAATCAAAGAAGAAGAAGAAGAAGAAGAATCAAAGAAGAAGAAGAATCAAAGAAGAAAGAAGAAGAAGAATCAAAGAAGAAGAAGAAGAAGAAGAAGAAGAAGAAGAAGAAGAATCAAAGAAGAAGAAGAAGAAGAAGAAAAAAGAAGAAGAAGAATCAAAGAAGAAGAAGAATCAAAGAAGAAGAAGAAGAAGAATCAAAGAAGAAGAAGAAGAAGAATCAAAGAAGAAGAAGAATCAAAGAAGAAGAAGAATCAAAGAAGAAGAAGAATCAAAGAAGAAGAAGAATCAAAGAAGAAGAAGAAGAAGAAGAATCAAAGAAGAAGAAGAAGAAGAATCAAAGAAGAAGAAGAATCAAAGAAGAAGAAGAATCAAAGAAGAAGAAGAATCAAAGAATCAAAGAAGAAGAAGAATCAAAGAAGAAGAAGAATCAAAGAAGAAGAAGAAGAAGAATCAAAGAAGAAGAAGAATCAAAGAATCAAAGAAGTAGAAGAATCAAAGAAGAAGAAGAAAAGAAGAAGAAGAAGAATCAAAAGAAGAAGAAGAAAAGAAGAAGAAGAAGAAGAATCAAAGAAGAAGAAGAAGAAAAGAAGAAGAAGAAGAAGAATCAAAAAGAAGAAGAAAAATCAAAGAAGAAGAAGAATCAAAGAAGAAGAATCAAAGAAGAAGAAGAAAAGAATCAAAGAAGAAGAATCAAAGAAGAAGAAGAAGAAGAATCAAAGAAGAAGAAGAAAAGAAGAAGAAGAAGAAGAAGAATCAAAGAAGAAGAAGAAGAAGAAGAAGAAGAAGAAGAAAATCAAAGAAGAAGAAGAAGAAGAAAAGAAGAAGAAGAAGAATCAAAGAAGAAGAAGAATCAAAGAATCAAAGAAGAAGAAAGAAAAAAAGAAGAAGAATCAAAGAAGAAGAATCAAAGAAGAAGAAGAAGAAGAAAAGAAGAAGAAGAATCAAAGAAGAAGAAGAATCAAAGAAGAAAAAAGAAGAAAAAGAAAAGAAGAAGAAGAATCAAAGAAGAAGAAGAATCAAAGAAGAAGAAGAATCAAAGAAGAAGAAGAAGAAGAAATCAAAGAAGAAGAAGAAGAAGAAAAGAAGAAGAAGAATCAAAGAAGAAGAAGAAGAATCAAAGAAAAGAAGAAGAAGAAGAATCAAAGAAGAAGAATCAAAGAAGAAGAAGAAGAAGAATCAAAGAAGAAGAAGAAGAAGAAGAAGAAGAAGAAGAAGAAGAAGAAGAATCAAAAAGAAGAAGAATCAGAAGAAAGAAGAAGAAGAACCAAAGAAGAAGAAGAAGAAGAAAAGAAGAAGAAGAAGAAGAATCAAAGAAGAAGAAGAATCAAAGAAGAGAAGAAGAAAAGAATCAAGAAGAAGAAGAAGAAGAAGAAAAGAAGAAGAAGAATCAAAGAAGAAGAAGAATCAAAGAAGAAGAAGAATCAAAGAAGAAGAAGAAGAATCAAAGAAGAAGAAGAAGAAGAATCAAAGAAGAAGAAGAATCAAAGAAGAAGAAGAATCAAAGAAGAAGAAGAAGAAAAGAAGAAGAAGAAGAAGAATCAAAGAAGAAGAAGAAGAAGAAAAAGAAGAAGAAGAATCAAAGAAGAAGAAGAAGAAGAAGAAGAAAAGAAGAAGAAGAATCAAAGAAGAAGAAGAATCAAAGAAAGAAGAAGAAAGAAGAAGAAGAATCAAAGAAGAAGAAGAAGAAGAATCAAAGAAGAAGAAGAATCAAAGAAGAAGAAGAAGAAGAATCAAAGAAGAAGAAGAAGAAGAATCAAAGAAGAAGAAGAAGAAAAGAATCAAAGAAGAATCAAAGAAGAAGAAGAAGAAGAATCAGAAGAAGAAGAAGAAGAATCAAAAGAAGAAGAAGAATCAAAAGAAGAATCAAAAGAAGAATCAAAGAAGAAGAAGAAGAAGAAGAAAAGAAAAGAAGAAGAAGAAGAAGAAGAAGAAGAATCAAAGAAGAAGAAGAAGAAGAAGAAGAAGAAGAAGAAAAGAAGAATCAAAAAGAATCAAAAAAAGAAGAAGAATCAAAGAAGAAGAAGAATCAAAAAGAAGAAGAAGAATGAAAAGAAGAAGAAGAATCAAAGAAGAAGAAGAAGAAGAAGAAGAAGAAAAGAAGAAGAAGAAGAATCAAAGAAGAAGAAGAAGAAGAAGAAGAAGAAGAAGAATCAAAGAAGAAGAAGAAGAAGAATCAAAAAGAAGAAGAAGAAGAAGAAGAAGAAGAAGAATCAAAGAAAGAAGAATCAAAGAAGAAGAAGAAGAATCAAAGAAAAGAATCAAAGAAGAAGAAGAATCAAAAAGAAGAAGAAGAATCAAAGAAGAAGAAGAAAAGAATCAAAGAAGAAGAAGAATCAAAGAAGAAGAAGAAGAATCAAAGAAGAAGAAGAATCAAAGAAGAAGAAGAATCAAAGAAGAAGAAGAAGAAGAAGAAGAATCAAAGAAGAGGAGGAATCAAAGAAGAAGAATCAAAGAAGAAGAAGAAGAAGAAAAAGAAGAAGAAGAATCAAAGAAGAAGAAGAAGAAGAAGAAGAAGAAGAAGAATCAAAGAAGAAGAAGAATCAAAGAAGAAGAATCAAAGAATCAAAGAAGAAGATCAAAGAAGAAGAAGAATCAAAAGAAGAAGAAGAAGAAGAATCAAAGAAGAAGAAGAAGAAGAAGAAGAAGAATCAAAGAAGAAGAAGAATCAAAGAATCAAAGAAGAAGAAGAATCAAAGAAGAAGAAGAATCAAAGAATCAAAGAAGAAGAAGAATCAAAGAAGAAGAAGAAGAAGAATCAAAGAAGAAGAAGAATCAAAGAAGAAGAAGAATCAAAGAAGAAGAAGAATCAAAGAAGAAGAAGAAGAAGAATCAAAGAAGAAGAAGAATCAAAGAATCAAAGAAGAAGAAGAATCAAAGAAGAAGAAGAAGAATCAAAGAAGAAGAAGAATCAAAGAAGAAGAAGAAGAAGAAGAAGAAGAAGAAGAAAAAGAAGAAGAAGAAGAATCAAAGAAGAAGAAGAAGAAGAAGAATCAAAGAATCAAAGAAGAAGAAGAATCAAAGAAGAAGAAGAAGAAGAAGAATCAAAGAAGAAGAAGAAGAATCAAAGAAGAAGAAGAATCAAAGAAGAAGAAGAAGAAGAATCAAAGAAGAAGAAGAAGAAGAAGAATCAAAGAAGAAGAAGAAGAAGAATCAAAGAAGAAGAAGAATCAAAGAAGAAGAAGAAGAAGAATCAAAGAAGAAGAAGAAGAATCAAAGAAGAAGAAGAATCAAAGAAGAAGAAGAATCAAAGAAGAAGAAGAATCAAAAAGAAGAAGAAGAAGAAGAAAAGAAGAAGAATCAAAGAAGAAGAAGAAGAAGAATCAAAGAAGAAGAAGAATCAAAGAAGAAGAATCAAAGAATCAAAGAAGAAGAAGAATCAAAGAAGAAGAAGAAGAAGAAGAAGAAGAAGAAGAAGAATCAAAGAAGAAGAAGAAGAAGAAGAAGAAGAAAAGAAGAAGAAGAATCAAAGAAGAAGAAGAATCAAAAAGAAGAAGAAGAAGAAGAATCAAAGAAGAAGAAGAAGAAAGAAGAATCAAAGAAGAAGAAGAATCAAAGAAGAAGAAGAATCAAAGAAGAAGAAGAAGAATCAAAGAAGAAGAAGAAGAAGAAGAAGAAGAAGAAGAATCAAAGAAGAAGAAGAATCAAAGAAGAAGAAGAAGAAGAATCAAAGAAGAAGAAGAAGAATCAAAGAAGAAGAAATCAAAGAAGAAGAAGAAGAAGAAAAGAAGAAGAAGAAGAAGAATCAAAGAAGAAGAAGAAAAGAAGAAGAAGAATCAAAGAAGAAGAAGAAGAAGAAGAAGAAGAAGAAGAAGAAGAATCAAAGAAGAAGAAGAATCAAAGAAGAAGAAGAAGAAAAGAAGAAGAAGAAGAATCAAAGAAAAGAAGAAGAAGAAAGAAGAAGAAGAAGAAGAAGAAGAATCAAAGAAGAAGAAGAAGAATCAAAGAAGAAGAAGAAGAAAGAAAAGAAGAAGAAGAAGAAGAAGAAGAAGAATCAAAGAAGAAGAAGAAGAAGAAGAAGAAGAATCAAAGAATCAAAGAAGAAGAAGAATCAAAGAAGAAGAAGAAGAAGAATCAAAGAAGAAGAAGAATCAAAGAAGAAAAGAAGAAGAAGAATCAAAGAATCAAAGAAGAAGAAGAATCAAAGAAGAAGAAGAAAGAAAAGAAGAAAAGAAGAAGAAGAATCAAAGAAGAAGAAGAAAAAGAAGAAGAAGAATCAAAGAAGAAGAAGAAGAAAAGAATCAAAGAAGAAGAAGAATCAAAAAGAAGAAGAAGAAGAAAGAAAAGAAGAAGAAGAATCAAAAGAAGAAGAAGAAGAATCAAAGAAGAAGAAGAAGAAGAAGAAGAAGAAGAAGAATCAAAGAAGAAGAAGAAGAAGAAGAATCAAAGAAGAAGAAGAATCAAAAAGAAGAAGAAGAATCAAAGAAAGAAGAAGAAGAAAGAAGAAGAAGAAGAATCAAAGAAAGAAAAGAAGAAGAAGAATCAAAGAAGAAGAAGAATCAAAGAAGAAGAAGAAGAAAGAAGAAGAAGAAGAAGAATCAAAGAAGAAGAAGAAGAAAAGAAGAAGAAGAAGAAAAGAAGAAGAAGAAGAAGAAGAATCAAAGAAGAAGAAGAATCAAAGAAGAAGAAGAATCAAAGAAGAAGAAGAATCAAAGAAGAAGAATCAAAGAAGAAGAAGAATCAAAGAAGAAGAAGAATCAAAGAATCAAAGAAGAAGAAGAATCAAAGAAGAAGAAGAATCAAAGAAGAAGAAGAAGAAGAAGAATCAAAGAAGAAGAATCAAAGAAGAAGAAGAATCAAAGAAGAAGAAGAATCAAAGAAGAAGAAAGAAGAAGAATCAAAGAAGAAGAAGAAGAAGAAAAGAAGAAGAAGAAGAAAATCAAAGAAGAAGAAGAAGAAGAATCAAAGAAGAAGAAGAATCAAAGAAGAAGAAGAAACCAAAGAAGAAGAAGAAGAAGAATCAAAGAAGAAGAAGAAAAAGAAGAAAAGAAGAAGAAGAATCAAAGAATCAAAGAAGAAGAAGAAGAAGAAGAAGAATCAAAGAAGAAGAAGAATCAAAGAATCAAAGAAGAAGAAGAATCAAAGAAAAGAAGAAGAAGAAGAAGAAGAAGAATTGAAGAAGAAGAAGAAGAAGAAGAAGAAGAATCAAAGAAGAAGAAGAAGAAGAATCAAAGAAGAAGAAGAATCAAAGAAGAAGAAGAATCAAAAAGAAGAAGAAGAAGAATCAAAGAAGAAGAAGAATCAAAAAGAAATCAAAGAAGAAGAAGAATCAAAGAAGAAGAAGAAGAAGAATCAAAGAAGAAGAAGAATGAAAAGAAGAAGAAGAAGAAGAAGAAGAAGAAGAAGAAGAAGAAGAAGAAGAAAAGAAGAAGAAGAAGAAGAAGAAGAAGAAGAATCAAAGAAGAAGAAGAAGAAGAAAAAGAAGAAGAAGAATCAAAGAAGAAGAAGAATCAAAAGAAGAAGAAGAAGAAGAAGAATCAAAGAAGAAGAAGAAGAATCAAAGAAGAAGAAGAAGAAAAGAAGAAGAAGAAGAAGAAGAAGAAGAAGAAAGAAAAAAGAAGAAGAAGAAGAAGAAGAAGAAGAAGAAGAAGAAGAAGAAGAAGAAGAAGAAGAAGAAGAAGAATCAAAGAAGAAGAAGAAGAAGAATCAAAAAGAAGAAGAAAGGAAGAAGAAGAAAAGAAGAAGAAGAAAGAAGAAGAAGAAGAAGAATCAAAGAAGAAGAAGAAGAAGAAGAAAAGAAGAAGAAGAAGAAGAAGAAGAAGAAGAATCAAAGAAAAGAAGAAGAAGAAGAAGAAAGAATCAAAGAAGAAGAAGAATCAAAGAAGAAGAAGAAGAATCAAAGAAGAAGAAGAATCAAAGAAGAAGAAGAAGAAGAATCAGAAGAAGAAGAAGAAGAATCAAAGAAGAAGAAGAATCAAAGAAGAAGAAGAGAAGAATCAAAGAAGAAGAAGAAGAAGAAGAAGAAGAAGAAGAAGAAGAAGAAGAAGAAGAAGAAGAAGAATCAAAGAAGAAGAAGAAGAAGAAGAAGAAGAAGAAGAATCAAAGAAGAAGAAGAAGAAGAATCAAAAAGAATCAAAGAAGAAGAAGAA
>CAHIKZ030000657.1:392500-502500 GCA_903632075.3 Acanthosepion pharaonis
ATTATAATCAATAATCAGAGGATTTGCTTGATTATATATATATATATATATATATATATATATATATATATATATATATATATATATATATATATATATATATATATATAAGATAAGATAGTCCTAAGGAACCAGGCAAATTTAGACGGATCTTCAGGGTACTACAGGCAGTACCCTGAAGATCCGTTTAGGTAAAACCTAGGTAGAATTATCTTATCTTAGGTTTGCTCTACTTAGTGTATTGAGCACTTTACTTAGTGATCTTTTTACCCGTTTTTTGTTTTTTTTTTTTTTGGACTTGGAGCTTAAACACTTGACGATTGTTTTCACCTTGTTTTAATGTTCATGTTTTTTTTTTGTTTTTTTTATTCCACATTTTTTCGATTTGTGCTACTGCAAGTTGACCTATCCATGGTTTTTTCAAAAACGAATACCTATTTATTTATTATATATATATATATATATATATATATATATATATATATATATATATATATATAACATCTTCATCTATAGTGTTATCACTTTAAACTAGGTAGCTCCACTAATTCACTGAAAAAAGACCATATCATAATGAAACATAAAAACAAATTTTTATCATCAAAGTCTTCATGTTATCGACAAGAAGAAAGACGAAGTAATTTTTATTATTTAATTAATTTTCTGAATCTTTTCTAGCAAGTTTGAAGTTTTGGTTTAAAATATTATTTTTCTTACGATTAGTATAGGAAATCTTAGCGTCTTTTTTCGATAAATATCATTGATTTGTAATTCTTGCTAAAATCGATTAATTGTCAGATTTTAATGAAAACTTCACAAATGAATTAAATTATTTTTAAATTGTTTTTAGCAGATCTTGGTAAAAATGTTTTGTTTTTACATCTGTTACTCCCACTTACTTAATTTTATGAAATTTCGTGAAATTAAATTTCACCCCCTAAATATTTTAATTTAGTTAAAATTAGGACTCCTTGGAGAATTTAACTCGTCAATTTTTCTTTTGTAAAACAGGAACATCGTCTCCTACGAATCGTAAAATTAAAAAAAAGATGCAATAAAACTAGGTACCTCAAAAATTTCGCTTAAACATACCATACCATGATGAAAAAGGCTACAAACATGATAAAATAAAGTTTTATGGTCAAAATGTTTATGTTATTATTAAGAGGTAAGACCAAAGTATTTTTGATTATTTTATAAAATTCATTCAGCCTATCTGGCACGTCCAAAATTTTGGTAAAAATCTTGTTTTTCTTACGTCAGTAGGTGGGCTGAAGATTAGTGTAGGAAATTTAGCATCTATTTTGCGGTAAAAAGACACTGTATTTAAATTCTTGCAAAAATCAAATAATTGGTGGGTTTTAATTAAATTTTCAGAACTTATATACAACTAAATGAAATTATTTCTGAATTTTTTTTGGGGGGGGTGAATCATGGTGAAATATTGTCAACCAGAAACACCATTTGCCGAAAGTCTGCTATGAAACGTAAAATAATAAAAAAAAAGATTTTACAAATAACATAGATTAAGAACACTCTTGTCTTTAAAAAAAGTTTTCAATGAATAATGAAACTATATTTACTGATCATAAATTGAAAAGCTTAGTAAAAATCATCAAACACCAATATTTTAAAAAGAATTTTTAATTTATTTTTGTATCTGTATAAACGTGCTGATTTTTGTAAGTACGGACGACCATACACGACATTATCATAAAATAAGAGTGATAACTATAATACATTTAAAGCCAAAGTATCTACAAATCAATAACACATTAGATTACGGAGAATATTTTCCTAAATTTTTAAGATTACTAACTACTGTAGAATTATGAAAAATAAAAAAAAGGGCGGTTACGTCATTTTCTTCAATTATGTTTTACAGATAAAGTCCTCGAAGAACAACATTAGATTCGGCCCTAAGGTTTAAATGAAAAATCTTTCTTAAAGCTTTTTATTAGTTTTCAGTCATCACACTTTCAGAAGGTCAACACGTTAAATAAACAGCTACTGTCGGGTTAAAAAAAAAAAAGTGCATTCCCGCGATATTTTCAACTTAAAGTAAATAATATATGTTTCAAATGAGATTAATTATACTTTAAATCAGCTAATATTCCCTAACTAAAATTACTGAAAAGATTTTTTTTTATATTTTGGAAGATTTTTAGTGAAGAGAATTGCATTGCAATAAACGCGGGTCAAAAATGCCGCTAAAATGACATTCTTTAAGAAAAAAAATAAAAACAAAAAATACTTTCAGTCAATTTAAATCAGTTTTTAATTAGAGCAAAGTATTTATTATTGGAAATATTAAATTTAATCTATTAGCTTGAAATTAAAACTAATAAAAAGCTTTAAGAAAGATTTTTCATTTAAATCTTAGGGCCGACTTCCAATTTCCGTCTGGTTTACTTAAACGTAAATACTCTTGGCACGAGTCCATTGTTTTCCCCTGCAGCTACAGGATAATTAGTAGGACTTGTATCAGTAAAATCATTATCATCTCCAAAACATTCTTAAATTCTAAAAATATTTTCTGGCTTTAAATAACCTGCAAATGGTTGATAAGCCGTAAAAAAGATGCAAAACATTTTGGTTTTCCTTTATGTTCTCCACGGTTTGGAATTTAGTTTTTCCTTCTTTTAGACTAGTTGCAATCCAATGTTAGAGAGACGAGTCTAGGCAGATTATTTAATTAATAGCTGGTGCCAGTCAAGACATTTTCACGCCATCTGTAAGAGCATTAGTGCGTAAGTGAATGAAACAGACTAGCGTGGAATTTGAACTCAGCTCGTCGATTTCATTTTCTACTCTGGTATCTGCTATACTACCCACACACATCGAAATTATTATAAAGATTAAAAAAAAATCTGTGTTTATAAAATTCCCCATCGGCTAGATGTTCCTTCAACATGACATCCGGATTGTTCTTCGAGCGTAAATGCCACGCATTTCAAAGTTAATTAACAAAAAGTAACAGCAGCCAGCGTAATTAAAAGGTTTTTTTTATCAAATAATATTTTGAAAGCACAATTTTTAATTTTGACATCTAATAAATTTTAACATTTTCTCGTATAATTTTTTTAATATTAAAAATTGCCAATTTTAACTTTTTGAAATTAAAAAAAAAATCTTTGTTTTTTTTTTTTTAAATATTAGAGTAATAAACATAGACATATTTAAAGAACATTCTTAACAAAAAAAATGAGTCGTAACAAAAATATATATTACCGTAAATTGTTAATACTGAAATATAACGTATATTATTTACATTAATCGGACTATTGTCCCCATCTTTGTCGCCATATTTATCACAACATTTCGGCCGTTGTGATAAATATGGCGACAAACATAATACCTCATCTCAGAAATATAGACAGACTCTGAAATATAACGGTTAAAAACAAGTAAACCGGTTTATCTTTGGTCAACAGAGTAAGATTCAAGGACAAAAAAAAATGTGCGCAACAAGTAAAAAAAATACTTTTAAAAATACATTAACTTTAACGTAAATAGTGCGAGAATTTTTTGAAATATCAAACCGGTGCGAAACTTAAAAAGAAATTAAGAACTGCTGATATAAAAGCTGGTATTGATGTAATGGTTAACAAGTTTCAATCATGCTATATTATAGATTTTTGTCTGAATTTCTGGGATGAGGAATTATCATTATTTACACTATATATATATTTGGAATATTTTCCTCATATTTGCTGTTGGTATTATCACAACATTTCCGGCTGTTGAGGCCATTCCCTTTGTCTCAAACCTCTTTGACATATATAAAGAAATTGTCCAGGATTGACTGCTATATAGGGGTATTGATATTATCTTCAATGAAAGTGAACAAATAAAAAAGATTTTGTGAAACCACGGATAGAAGACATATAACCGGTTGATCTATAGGAAAATATCTCTTCTTTATTATTTGGATGAACCGAACTAGTACATAAGTGTTACATAATATAGATATTCCTATATGGCAATGAATTCTGGACCGTCTCGTCACAGATTGAGAAGATACTTGAAATGTGGTTCTACAGAAGGATGTTGAGAATACCATCGATCGAATATGTGAACAACGACAAAGTCTTAACATTTTAGAAAATAATACTTACTTACCAACGATATAAAAAAATCAAAGTTTTTGTTACACAGTGTTATGTATGTTATTAGTATGTGCATATTAAAATAAAGGCTTTTCTTGTAACACTTGGCAGTATGTATTTGTATTTGATTGAATGTGGTGGACAAGGGATTTTTTTTTTTTAGTTTTACTAATGTTCTTTCGGTTGTTTTTCCTTTCTGCACTCTCTTAGGCCTCGTAAAAGAAACATTTGTGTACATTAGAAAGGGTGCATAAAACTGTTAGAAAGAAAGAAAGAAAGAAAGAAAGAAAGAAAGAATTAAACAAACTGATATCGACAAAAAGGAGAGGACAAGAAAATTAGCTAGCTGGCTACCTAAATAGATAGATAGATAGATAGATAGATAGATAGATAGATAGATAGATAGTGTGGACATAAGAATCAACACGACATGGAACTATGTATTTCACGACTCAAGCGATCTTTAGACCATATATGTTTATATTCAATATTGCGCAATATTTCCCTATAAATATAGCACATTTTAAGCAATATAACCACACAGACACACACACACACACACACACACACACACACACACACACACACATATATATATATATATATATATATATATATATATATATATATATATATATATATAGGAGGATTGATATTGCATAGCAACTGGGTATTATTTTGTTTGTTTCTAATCTTCATACATTGTTTCTAATCCTCCCGTTTATTCATACTTTAATAAGAAAACATATTGCGAAACCGTTAATACAACACATCCATCCGCCCGAAACAAAAGCCGAAAGAGAACAGAACCGTTATGCATTATGAATATTCTTATGTGGCAGTGAATGCTGGAGCATCTCATCAGAGATGAAGAAACTTGGTTCTACAGAAAGATGCTGAGAATACGATAGAGCGAACCTGCAACAACGTTCTCAAAGAGAATGGAAACAAACAGCACATTTATTCTTGACATCAGGATGATTCATTTAAAAAAGGCCTTGGAAAATTTTATAATCATAGGACAAATTGACAATGCACAAAACCGACCTGGCGATCGAATAAATGACAGAGTTGTGTTTGTGTTGCTTGTTTTGTTTTGTTTTTATACACACACACACACATATATATGTATATATATACATACATATATATATATATATATATATATATATATATATATGATTTATTTTTTTTTTACTGCTTATTAACTCTTTTGAGTGTATTTAAAGCTGAAACATATAACATTATAAAAATTATTATGGGGATACAATTCTTACTATTTAACCTATAGCTGGGAAAAGAAGTGGATTCACCCCTTTCCCAAGGGTATTTGCACGGAAGTAAATATACCAAGCCCTAATGGAATTCGAACTCGCCTCTCCGATTTCTTATTGCGAGCTTTTATCCATTACACACTCCGCACATCTAAGCTTACAGCACCTGCTGTCCCAAGCGGACACCCAGCCAGGTACTGACCAGGCTCGACGTTGCTTAACTTCCGGTGGCCAGACGAGAGCCGGTTTTTCAACGTGATTTAGCCGTAACTATTTCTACTCATATATCCAAGCTTACAGTACCTGGTATTCCGAAGCGGTCACGCATATACGTACTGACCATGGGTTACCTCGAGGCGGTGTAATGGTTAGCAAGCTTGGCTCGCTAGAACAATTACAACTGAGTAGTGAGTTCGATCCTCACTGGGTGCCCCATACTTTCGGCCTTGTGCCACATCTAAGCTACACTTGGAAAATCACTATACATACTGACCATGTTCGACGTTGCTTAACTGCGGTGATCGTACGGGAACCCGTGTTTCAACGTGATATGGCCGTAAGACACGGGGTTTTGTGGGAGATAGAAAGACTAAATTTATTAAGAGCTATAAAGGACAGGAAATTGTGGAGAGCCAGAATCGCCAACGCCCTGAGGGGACGCTGCATGTAGATGAACATAACATGATTAGATCGTGTTTGTTATTACAAGATTATCATCACGTCTGTATTACGCAATTTCCTGACTTTTTAACATATATCTTCCCTATACTCCCACTTTACTTTATATTTTCCTTTTGTGACTTTTTTTTTATTTCTCTTCTACAATTTACTATCCTTTTTTTTTGTTCTGATCTCTTTTTCTTCATTTTCCCCTTTATTTCCGTTCATGCTCCAGCGTATGTTTCTCTCTCTCTCTCTCTCTCTCTCTCTCTCTCTCTCTCTCTATCATTTCAACACGCCCTTATTTTCTTTGTTCTTCTTTTAAATCGCGTTTCTGTTTTCACCCTCGTCTTCATTCTTACGAACGGCTTATCTCGCCGCATTACATGTTTCTGAGAGTCACAGTCGTCAGCGGTAACGAATAACATTCAGAGCCGCTGGCCTTTAAACACAAAACAAGCGCTTCATTGCCTCCGCAAAAAAAAAAAAAAGTTCTATCGGCAACAACCACAAAGACAAGGTCAGCCATTTTTAAATCTATGACGTCATCCGTCCGTAAGCAAGCGGCCATTTGTTGGCTTCATTGTGATTGCTTTATGAAGCTGGACGAATAACGAACAAGCGACTTCTTTTATTTACAACTTCTAACCAGGTTGTTTTTTACATATAAATAAGCTATGCTCGTAAAAACAACACTATGACCTTATTTTATCTTTTCGACATTCTAATATGATTTAAGCACTTCTTTTTTACAGAGATTTTCGCCCTGCACAAGGTCGAAAAGCCACTCGAGGTATAGGGTTACAGAGTAAGAGGTACAGTTTCTGTGGATATATCATGCTTAGAATATTGCTGCCACATATGGTTCCCTTCTAATTACCTTGAACTCCTTGATAAAATCCAAAGAAGATTCAACAATATTATCGGCCCTGATTTGGTGGCTTGGCTTCAGTCAGTTTCCCACTGCTGTAAGGTTGCCTCTCTGTGTCTTTTCTATAATTACTTTCCTGGTAATTGTTTCGGGCTAGCTCTTCACTGTGGTACCTAGATAATTTAAGTGCAGTACGAGATTGGCGTCAAGATCTCATTAATTTATAGCTGAGCTGCCTATATGTAACGGTAAATTCCATGCGAACAGTTTCTTTTCTCGCACTTCTTATTTGTGGAACTCCCTTCCATCTCCATGCTTTCCGACCAACTTTAACCTGCAAAAATTTAAATACAGTGTCAATCGCTATCTGCTGCCCTCCTGATTACTCTTGCTTCTTCCTGCTCATTATTAATGTTTCTGTTTCTAATTCTTCCACGCACTGTAACCCCATATGTCTTAGTGGTTTTACTGCCTTGCATGGATTAAAAAAATGTAGGAAAGATAATAGTTTTCCCTAGAATTAAACAGGTTAAGATTGTTAAGATCGGGAAGCGTTCCTTTGGGTGTTGGTTCTGTACAATAACGGTTCAGGGGATGAAGCTACTCGGGTGGAACTTCTTAGCAATGGAATACAAATGGTTCGCTAAAGCGGGCATGACATGGCGGGTCTTAGCCATGAAATAAGAACTAAGGATTGAACTAAAGAGCAGCGAGAGATATGCCACTTTTCGACTGTGGGAAAGGGGTTGTAGGCTGGAAAATAATTTATCCCCCAGAAGGACTCGGAGACGCTTTTGAACTCTATCGAGACCGGAAAGAGAAGAATATGAATGTCCTTCCCATATATGGCAGCAGTACCCCATTTTGGGACTCATCTAGCTCTCGTAATGGTAGAGAATAGCAGCAGGGGTCGGGTACTTTAGTTGAGATGTACAGGGAACTGACCATCTTTCCAGCATATTTAGCGATGGATCGAGTTCCACTTGAGTTCCAATAGTCGCTCAAGACACGGGGCCTCCCTGAGAGAAAACCCGTTCATCACGATCGGTGAAGGTTCTGGGACAGTTCGGTGATGATGGAACATCACTAGTTTGGTTTTCGATGCATTGAATGTCACCAGCAAGTTTTTCCTCCACTAAGCTGTTAAATCTCGATCAGTGGAGAGATCAGTAGACACGATATGATAATCTAGAGTTTGCGAGGTGCACCAATATGCCGTTGTATGATCCACATCGATATTCGGAAATAATCCAAATATAAAACAAAACAATATTAAACAAATCTTTTTTTCTCGCTATTAATTATAATTTTGTGTCCTATTATGCTTGAAACAGCAGATGACCCAGTCTGTATCTGTTTATATTTCTGAGATGAGGTATTATGTACACTATTTACATTATTTGGACTATTGTCCTCATCTTTGTCGCCATATTTATTACAACGTTTCGGTCGTTGTATACTCCGGCCTTCATCAAGTGGTTGGAATGTCTAACTGAACCCTTTATTTCGCTCACTGGGGTAGACTGTTCTAGTTCCACGTGCCATGTTTAATGGATGTCAGTTATCTCCTGTTAATTCCTCTCTCCAAGTTCTCCACTGCTTTAACCAGGTATTGAACTAACACTCTTTGGGTTCTGTCACTGGATCTAACTAACGCCTTTATCCACTGTGCCATGTGTCCTTGAGGACATCCATTAAACATGGTTGTAATAAATATGGCAACAAAGATGAAGACAATAGTCCGAATAATGTAAATAATGACCCAGTCTATAGTATTTTTTTCTGATTCTGATAGTGCATGCCTACACTTATTTAATGATAGTAAAAGCAATTATTTTCTTTGAAAGATTTTTTCTAGAGATTTTTACGCCGGCAGTAAGTCATAAAGTTGATTCATCGTTTATGAGAGGAGGGGGATAAGCAATGATTGCCATAACTGGATATTTCATTGAAAAGATATTAGAAAAGAATGATTTCACTTCGAATTGGTCAAGTCAGGATATAATATATCTGCTGTAAGAGTACATACCAATGTATTCCTGACGTTATCTCAGCTTGGCTCATGTAACAGACTTTTAAATAGTGATATCCTGTAAATAAGTTGTTTTTTTTTTATTTATAGTTTTTGCAAACCTATGTCAGATTTAGCTGAACTTGGTAGATAAAAATGATATAATGACATACTTCCGGGAAATGGTTCGCAATTTTTTTGGTTTATCACATATGTCATCTTCATTTGTTTTTGTACTTTGTTCTGAATTTTAGTTTTTCTTGTTATTCGTATGTTGCAACTGACCGTTGCTGTGACCGTTGTGCCGTTCTCACTGTCTGCGGTTGGTTCGGTTTCGAGTCAAAGTAAAAGCCAGAATTTCTTATGTCCGTTTGCAACTCAGAAAACCCTGCTTTCATCGTCGCATTTGGAAGGCTGGCGCAATACATTCTTCGTTCAGCTGCAGCATATTTGCCTTCGATTTATTTATTTATACTGAATTAAAAAAGTTGTTTCACCGTTAAAACATCATTGCAATCCTTACTGGTAATATAAACATCGTTGCAAGATACATTTTTCTTGATATCATAAACCGTCGTTGCGAGTGAAGCCTGGGGATTTGGGCAAAGATAATATTTTTTTGAACGTTGTGAACTAGCGCTACATATATACAAAGAACTGTACCAAATAAAAGAAATCACATCACTCGAGAACTACCAACAGCGGCAACAACTAAAACGTATAGCATATGTAACTCAAAGAGAAAATAAAGACATAATCAAAATATTGATATTCCACACTACTTCAAATAAAAAAATTAGAAGGAAGCTCCCATCAATATTGGAAAGAGAGATAACAGCTACTGGACTGATAAAAAACCTATTTTCCTGAAAACTGAAATTTTATAAATTTCACCCGAAAGCACTACTGGCTGCTTAGTCAATGAACATCAAATGTTTCCTTTCAGGAAAACAGCTAATATTACCATTACCATTCCCATTACAAGACAGTTATTCCTGGCATTATATTTACATAGATTCACAAAGATACTGGTAAATAAATATTTGATAGGCTAAACTAGGAACTACTTATTGAAAAGATACGTTTTGATTCCGTCATTTGGGTGCAGCCGATTGGGCGTTAAAACTATTTTTGCAATAGTCTACAATGGGCTATGATAAGGTTTTAGCCACCCTTGATTACAGCAATTTTGGCTTATATAATGACGTCTCTTCTTTTTTTCAGGCAATACTGTGTTAGTATCAAGCTACTCTCATCTATGAACAATAGTTGATTTATATTTTGCGATGAAAGTAAAGAAATTGGTGAATTTCAACGAGGGCAAATAATAGGATGGCATCAGTGTGGCAAGTCAAATAGAAAAATTGCTAGGTTTTTCCAGGTTAATATTCAAAAAGGGTTAATAATATTCCAAGAAATTTAATGAAAAAGGCCATTGTCGTGTGAAGGAACGTTCAAGAAGACCCCGTATCGTGTCTGAACGAACGAAAAGAACAATGAATTGGGAAGTCTTCAGAAACAGTCGTCAGATCGTCAAAGATGTCATCAACAGCATGTAAATGTCGCCATATGCGATGAGAAAGAGCTAGGCTATCAAAGAAGAATTGCAAGGAAGAAGCCCTTTATTTCAGAGGTTAACAGGCGTATGGGATGGGTGAGAGAATTCAAGAGCAAAGATTATGAATTTTGGCAGTATGTAATTTGGTCAGATGAAAGTAAATTCTGCCAATATTCGAAATCGAGACGATTATGTTTGGAGAAATCGGAATGAGACTTGGAACACTGAATGTCTGCAGGCTACTGTGAAACATGGAGAGACTGGAGTAATTGTGCCGTCTGGTTTGGAGGGAAATCTGAGCTGATTCTTGTTGACCAGTGGTTTAATGGTCCAAAATACTGTCAAATATTAGAGAAAGGACTACTCTCACTATTTGAAACCAATCAGATTGACAAGAATGTCTACCTTTTTCAAGAAGATGGAGCGCTATGTCATGCGAGGAAAGTAGCAAAGGCCTGGAAGGAATCGCAAGAAATCATGTCACTGCCATGGGTAGCCCAAAGTCTTGACATGAATCCAGTAGAACACGTTTGGGAGCACTATGACCGAAAACTTCAAGAGCGTGCAACTAAAAGCACGTCAGGGGCAACCCTTAAAGTAACATTGCTAAAGGAGTGGTTGTTGATAAATTGATCAAATCCCTGAAAAATCAAATACAAGCATTGAAACTAGCAAATGAAGGACCTACTCTATACTAGTTCCAAATACTGTTTATTTATGTTGAATTGGGATTACGTAATAAATTTTGAAATTGGATATAGTTTATTTTTCCTGGCTAAAATAATTTCTTAGGCAGCTGTATTTAACAGCAGATTTTTATATTTTAATTTTTTAGAAAACTCGCCTTTATGTATGTATAGCTGGCCACTCATATTCGAGGATACGCGCCTACTAGGGCGGCTAGCCAATCCCTATTGCAGACTCTTGCTCAGGCGCATTTGTGTTTATTCAACATCCACAGTGCCCACCTGTGTTTTATACTGCAACTATGCTGAGCAGACCTTAGTTACAATTTTATAGGAAAGAGCGTGTTATCAAGCGTAATCAACAATTTGAACAGCACGCTCAATCTACCCAATTTTACTCAAAAGGCTTGGGTCAACACGTGGGATGGTTTTCCAAAGGTGCCGCACGCTGGGATCAATAACATCTGGAAATCTCGTTTCCGACAAATAGACTATGGTGAGATTCAAACCCGGGTCTCATTGTCAGAATGGGAACGTTCTAACCACTCGGCCACGTGTCCATAGCTAGGCTTTTTACGACATAGTAGTTTATACGTGTTTGAATAGACATTCGAGTTTTCTCGAATGTTCCCACCGGTAGATATAATATACACTAATTTTTAATCAGACTTTTTTTATTACTGCTAACGTTATTATTAATGGATACACGTATTTGAAATAGACGACACATTTTTTTTTTATTTTTACTTTAAACAGTACAATTATTACGTATATCGTCCTGCGTATTAGAAAAATCTTCACACGTGGTTTAAAGTAAAATTTAAAAAAAACTGGGTGTCTCTTCAAACACGGGTAACCACTAAAAATAACGTTTGAAGGAATAACAACGTCAGATTAAAAATAAATCCATAAATTCTTCTTTTTTATCCCTTGACACGTAGGGTTGTAGGGGCACCGAGTATAGTAAAGCTAAATTGAACAAGATAGCCTGACAGAAGCCAATCCTCTCTAGGACGGTTTTTGAATTCAGAGTTTTTCCTTCTCCTAGACCGGTTGCCATCTAAGGTTATAGAATCCTGTCATTCCAGCTATTTACCTGGTGAGGAAGAGAAGGGTTCATACCTTTCCCAAGGGTAATAGCACGTAAGTGAATTCAATGGATCCGACTGGAATTCGAACTCGGTTCTCCAATTCCTCTTTGGAAATATAATGAAGTGTAAAATGAAGTATTTGCGTCAATTAAATAATAACTTGAGGTTCGAATCGCTCAGGTTTAAGATTACATTTTATTCTACTCTTGACTTCCCCAGATACTCTCGGCCAGTGTGAGTGCGTGTGAGAAGCGGTCACGTTTTTCCCGGTCTGGTAAGTGTACCTTACACTCTGTTTGCGATGTGTGAGAGACTGCCTCACTACACACTAAACCGGTTGTTTATATGCCGATCCAACCAACGGTTTTTCTCATGCGGGCACCTACCAGGTGTTCAACTCTTGGGGTCACCACTTATAACGGATGAATCACGGATCTCCAACCCTAGCTAGGATTATCTCGTGTTAACTCGGTTCCATTTGACTGCCCGGTGGGAAATTGATTGCCGCGCCGATTCCGGCATAATGTCCCCGTAGTATTTGGCAGTGCATATTGTATTAAAAACAGTTAAAGCTTAGAATGTATTCATTTGTTACTTGTCGGCTGGGACAGTAACATTGTCTATAGCTTAAGCTAAAGGCTAAATAAAATTTAACAGTTTAGTATTTAAATATTAGGAATTGATATAGAATAGTTGTTAAGTACATTTAGTTTCAGAATTTACAGGAGAAATGTTTCCGTATTTACTGTTGAATTTAAACACTTTAATATATAAAACGCTAAGTATTGCCCTTTTTGTTGTTTGTAATCAACTTATAATTATAGTTTTTGCTTTTTAATCAATTCACCCCACACAAAGCGATAATGCCACTAAGACACTAAGATCTACAGGGAGTGAAAGAGAATGGAAAAGACATGAGAAGAAACCAAAAATTCAATCCTAAACCGGAAACAAAGGCTAAACGTCTACTTCTGCTCAAAACACCCGGGAGAAGTGTGAAGCGGGCGATAAGTAAACCTATCTACGGTTATTGAGGAAAATGAATAAATAGTAAATAAAATTTCAGAGTTTAGGCAAAGACGTTAGAAGTACAGAATTGAAGTAGGCTTTAGAAGGAAGCGGAAACCCAATCCTAAACAGGAAACAAGGGATAAACTTCTTTAACTGTTTAAAAGACCGCGGCGGAGTGTGAACTGGGGTCTAGGCGAACCTATTTACTCCTATTATTAACTTATTTAGTTAGACACTTAGTAAGTTAGTACATATGTTACGCCTGTCAGTACCTCATAAATAATGAACCATTCCATTTTGACTGCGAGTTTAGAGGGGTAAAAACATATTAGAGATGCTGCTTGATTTCAGTGACAGAAGTAAAGAAAAAAACAAAGAAAGAAAAAAGAAACGATAATGCTCTCGTGCATTTAACAATTAAATGGAAAAAAACATTCAAATTTCAAATCTTTTAATTTCTATGCCCCCCACTTTTCTTAACACGCCGATTGCCAGCGCTCAATTACGAAATCTGACTTCAAACGGAAACTTTCTAATAGCTTACTTAGGTAAATAAACAATCTTATAATTTAATTTACTGCTTCTACTTAAGTTTTAACAATGTTTTCCAACAAAAAGTATCACTGGGAAAAATTGTTGTTGGCAGCGGCACAGGAACAATGTATCCGATTATGAGATAACTCAAAGTCTTGTCCTGAGTATGAAGATAAACTACATCCGGCAACAAGACCGGGAGATTGGAGGTTTCAAGGCGCATGAAACCACCTCTTAACTGTTTTTATTCCGCGGTTCACCCTGACCCTGGGTGGTAGCCGTGATAGGGTCCCAGCCATAGGCAAATAATGAACCCCAACAAAAATCAAAGTAGTTTTTTGGGGTTTTTTTTATATAGCAAAATGACCAACAATACATTTCATAGCAAAATGACAATCAATGCAATAGTAAATAAAATATATAAAAATACACTTTTATAGTAAAATTACCAACAATACATTTTATCTATAAAGTATATATATATATATATATATATATATATATATATATATATATATATATATTAAAGAAATGGACAAAAGTCCGACAATTTATTTATTAAAGACATTTTTATGTTTAACGTTCTTTTTATAGATACAAGTATTTAAGTAAATGCTCTGGTTATAATAAACAGTATTAAATAACATTTACCGGCCTGAATGTCCGAGAAATTTTCATAGAAAATATTCGTCCTTTGACAGGATTCGAACCTGCATCCTATACGGAACCGTCATTTATGCTGACGTGTCTTAACCGACTCGGAAGATTGAATCTTATAAGCAGTAAATTCGACCTTGCCTACCGAACGCTCCTTTGTGGCTGAGTCGGTTAAGGCACGTCAGCGTAAATGACGGTTCCGTATAGGATGCGGAAGTTCAAAAGACGAATATTTTCTGAAAATCGACATTCAGGCCGGTAAATGTTATTTAATACTGTTTATTATAAACAGAGCATTTATTTAAATACTTGTATCTATAAAAAAAGAACGTTAAATATAAAAAATATATATATATATATATATATATATATATATATATATATATATATATATATATATATATATATAAAAAGTCGCTATACCCTGAAGGTATAAAATTATGTACAAAATATCTGTAGTTGAAGTCATAAAATTACTTAAAAAAAACATTTAGATTTCGGCATTAAATAACCCATGGATGTGTTGATATGCCACTAAACAAAATCAACCAAACCAAACTTGGTAATAAGATAACGTTACACACTGAGAAGTATGGATTTTCATGACGATGATGTCAGCGATAAAAAAATTAGATGAAACTACCGTATAGAAAAAATCGAAACTTTGACGTTTATACATAAATAAATACCAATATATATAAAAGTAATAACAATCTAAACAGATTTCAGTTATCTGTTTGGATTGGTATTGCTTTTATGTCCATCGTCTTTTTCATGTTGAATTGCATATGGTCTATGTTAATTATGTTTTATGAATATGTTCTGAAATTGGTCTGTTAGACCGAAACGTCCGACGTTTACATTAAACATTAAAACAGCATAATCGCATATTAGGATTTTGGTTTGTTTTTTCAGTATATTTTTTTCATATATATATATATATATATATATATATATATATATATATATATATATATATATATATATACTTTATAGATAAAATGTATTGTTGGTAATTTTACTATAAAAGTGTATTTTTTATATGTTTTATTTACTATTGCATTGATTGTCATTTTTGCTATGAAACTTTTTATCTGCATGCTGCATTCTCTTCAAAACAAACGGGTGACAATACATCAAAAATGAAACTGGTTATTAGGAAGTTGTGTCTTATTTTTTCTTCTTGTTTTAGTTGATCACTCAGTACTTCACAAATAACAAAAGGAAACCTCGCTCTTTCTTGCACTGTCGTTACATTTCCATTAACTATCAACGAGCTAATATTTATATAACATCACTTTAACACGGACGGTTATTTATTTATTTATTTAGCTCTCTTAGTTAAAAGCGTGGTGCACCGGTCGGGATGACACTCGGTGCTTATCGCTAGTGTCTTTAACACTTACACACGTGACTTTTGAAGACCTAATTTTGAAGCTAATTTTAAGAGGGTCACATCATACATGAGATATAAAATTAGCGAATGTACTACTGGCCCTGGCTACGCCTTTAACCAAACTATATATACATTTACTCTAGTCAAATTAGCTTTGACTTAAACACCATAGAGAACACATTATTTATCATCACTCAGTTGCGTCTTTAGGCAGAGTGCAGTCAGGAGAGACTCCTCCAGAGGACAGAGTTACAAGTGAGAAAAATTATAATGAGAGATGCCCAGTCCTGGGAACAGCTGCCCGAGGCCGCGCTTTCTCATTGCACCAGAGAGAGGTACCAGTGCTCGCACCGAGGCCAGCGCAACCGACGATTGCGGGGGTTGCGGGCAATTTTTGTTCCTAGCCCGGGTGTACGCGCTCGGGTTCCTACCTTAAAAAATACCTTGTGTCACAACTCGTCTTAGTGGGGAGACAGAGTAAATAACTAGAGAAACTTCCCTGCCCACTAACAGGTTGGTTGATGCTCGTCTTCACGAGAGTGTCTCTCTGCACCTTCTACGCCACAAATTTTCGACTGGCTTGAGGTGGTTTAATTACATCGAATCAACAGCTGCATCTACCGCAAGGAAAGTTGATTTTCTGTGTTGTGTCAGTAGGTTTTTCTCGTCTGAGTCCATCCTGCACATGTACAAATCTATCATTTGTCCATGCAGTGAATACTGCTGCATATATGTGGTCTGGTGTCACTGCTGTTCATCTCGAGGCCCTCGACAAAATCCAAAGACAGATCAGCAATGTGATCGATCCTGACTTGGCATCTTGACTCCCGTCACTTTTCAACAGACATGATCTGGCTTCCCTTTTCTATAAATATTTTCATTGCACCTGCTCTGACGATTAATTTTTACCTGGTGCCTCGATTGTATAAATTTGAAGCGTGCTACTAGCTTGGCACATAGGCCCCACCTTTTTACTGTTGAAACAATTAAATGTAACTGCCTCTTCTAGTTCAACAGCTTCTTCTCTGGCACTTCACGACAATGGAACTCCCCCCTCTTACTTGCTTCCTTGATAACTGCAATCTTCAAAAATTTAAATGTAATGCCAATCGTCATCTTTTGATGCCTTGATCACTGTTCTTCTTTTTATCCTTTCCTCAATCACCCCTATACCCAGTTTTTTCTCTTACTTTCACTTTCTGCGACCCCTTGCTTACTAGCGGCACTCCCGCCTTGCTTGTGGGGTGGGGGAAATGTTTAACAAAAATGATACGCGAGTATATACGGTAAACTCAATACAAGGGGGAAACAATTAAAACAAGTTAGGGAATCGCATAATTTATGTGCCACCACGCAATACTGAAAATATCTAATTCTTACTCTATCGTTTTCTAGATAAAACAAACTAACAGTGTCCATTTTGAAAGATAATATAAAAAAAAAACAGAAAAGAAAAAATCTGGTGAATTCATTCAGCTATACCTTTTAGGTATCCGGCTAAAACAGTCTACAAGATAAGGAAATGCGCCTCTGAAGTTGATGGCAAATATAAAAAAAATGGCTTCTTTTTTTTTTTTATTAGCACCCGAACTCGGAGCAGTACATAAAATGTTATCGCTTCTAACGTCACTGACATTAGACCGAACACGACGAGCTTCTAAAACTAACGTCGTTCTAAGATATAACTGGTGTATATTGAAAGAAGAGAAGCCAAGGTTAAAATTTATGGATCCGTGGGTTCAAATCAAGTAGTGGGAAGGATGCTGAATATATATCTCTTTTCTTTTTATGTGCCATGTCCTTTCAGGACGTAGGCGATCACGGATTTCCACCTGCCTCTATCCCTTGCAGCTCTCAACAAGTTCCTTCCCTCTGCTTCCTCCCGCAGACCACGTTCTGTCATCCACTTGCTCAAGTCACGTCCTGATTTCCCTTGTCTCTCTTTCCCTCTATTTGACGCGTGAGTATCAGATTCTCCAGGCCCTTCTTCCTCATTATGTGTTCCATAAACTTCAGCTGCCTCTTTCTGATGTTAATTATAAGCTTTCTCCTTGTTTGTAACCTCTCTAAGACGTCATCGTTGCTCACACGTTCGGTCCATTATATCCTTATCATCTTTCTGTTTTGATTTAGGATTTACCGGACGTTAAGCCGAGCCGCGCTTCTAACAAGTTATTCACTGAAATGGTTAATTATCTTTGGTTGACTTTTACTTCTTTGTTCTTGTTAAGTATTTATTTGCGGTTGTAATTAAATACTGTTTTATCTTAACAATGAAGTCTGGAGTTATTCTTAATTATGAAACGGCCACCATACGTCACAAAAATATGTAAAAAAAGATGAGTAACAATTACCATGTAATAAATTGTGAAAGTGGAATAACATCTAGCATATTTTTTAGTACTTCAAAGCTTTCAAGAAAATTAAATTTCGAAATTAAATGAGTAATAATGAATTAATATTCCGTTAAACAAACAACAACAATCTACAAAATTTAAATGCAGCTTCAATCATCTCTTATCTCCATAAATCTTTTTCTTTTTGTTAGATATTTTGTTTTTTTAGTTTCTTTCACTGCCCAGTAATCCGTCTTAGTGGGTTTGTCTCTATGCTTTGGATGAATTGTTTCAAAATAGTCATCAAAAGAGTTTTAATCGAGTATTAGGAAAACGAATTAGCGAACGGTAAATGCCTTTTAGGAATTAAGCCAAATCTTAAAAGAGAACATAATCTCGTTCAAAATGTAGAAGTTCTGGACTTCTATAAAAAAAATATCCTCATCTCCTATATGACAGTTACTGTGGACACGCTTTTTACACATGAAGAAGGGACTTGAAGCGAAAGTGATATGGTTCTACCGACGAATGTTGGGTATAACATGGCTAGAACGTGTACCCCAGTGAGCGAAATAAAGGGTTCAGTTCGACATTCCAACCACCTGAAGAAGGCCGGAGTGTACAACAGCCGAATCATTGTTATAAATATGGTGACAAAGATGAGAACAATAGTCCGAATAATCTAAATAGTGTACGTGATACCTAATCTCAGAAATATATCCTGTTAATTCCCGTCTCCAATTCTTCACCGCCTTAACCAGGTATTGAACTCCCAACTCTTTGGCTCCTGTCACTGGATCTAACTCACGCCTTTATCCACTGTGCCATGTGTCCTGGTTAAGGCAGTGGAGAATTTGGAGAGGGGAATTAACAGAAGATAACTGATAACTGACATCCAATAAACATGACATGTAGAACTAGAACAGTTTACCCCATTGAGCGAAAGGGTTCAGTTCGACATTCCACCAACCACCTGAAGAAGGCCGGAGCGTACAACGGCCGAAACGTTGTGGAAAATATGGCGACAAAGATGAAGACAATAGTCCGAATAATGTAAATAATGTATTATTTTAGCTCTTTCATGTTGTTTTCTGTTAGTACCTTTTATTCTGTTTTGTTACAGACAATAGTCTGTTATTTGTTTCACAGGAGCACCTTGCCTTCTATTTTCTTACAATTGGATCGCTTCCTATTCTACCAGGTGAATCTACCACCAAAGCGTCATCACTCAAGCCAGGTGCGGTTGATTTGAACTGTGGATGGATGAAAAAATCACAGGATAAAAGTAACCTGGTTTATACAAGAAAAGTTTATGTATTTGTTTTCTGGGAAATTTAATTCGAAATTCAATGTACACGATGTTCGAGTAAAGGGATTTATGCTTGCTTCATCTCAACCATAGAGTACGAGTAATATGAACACAGGGTCAGAATAAATAGTGTTGTCGGAATTTGATAAGCAGCAAGCAGGTGGAATAAAAGGCGGCTTCCATATTCAGGTAATCTTTCAACTCTGCGGATGTTTATCTGCTTACACCTGTATAACAGTTTACGTATGCCGTAATGGTTACCGAAGAGAGAAATAGAATCGGAAGGACGGATTCAAATTCCGACTGATGATTTTAAGTTCACTCCGCATTAATGCATTTTAGGAAAGGCATGTACTCATCTATTCTCCGAAATATTAAGGGGTAAAATAGGGGGTGCAGATGGGGATAAAATATACATGAAAGTTAATTAGATGCTCTTACGATATGAAAGATTTGTAAATAATTTTATTCTGGGTCGAGACTGGGAAATTATTGTTCTGCAGAAATTGGTCAAGAAATATTGTGAGTGTTACTGAGAGGAAAAGTGTCAATTTATACCTATAACCACTTCCCGGGCGTAGACGTGTATATACGTATTACAGAAAGTGTCTTTTTCAGACATGAACAAAACTATAACGTTCAAAAAAAGCATCTACAGACGTATTTATACGATCTTAATTCCTTTATGTCCTTCTGTGCTTGAAACGGGTTCCATTGTGAACTGATACGTCTGGTAGAGGTGTTAGCCACCCATCTCGGGCATTTTAAAGACAATCAGTTTCGTAGTTACTATAATAAAAACAAATTTATAAAATCGTCTGAAAATGAAAAGTTATTCCCAAAACAATTGGCGGGAAAGAGGTTAAAGAATATTGTAATTTTTTGTGTTAATATCTCGATAACATAATGGAGACATTTTATTGGATGTGATCTTGGATAAAGATCAATATTGTTAGGAGAGGAAAAGAAAAAAATTTTTGATTATCGACTATAAAATCAAGATTAAAAATATCTACAATTTTCCTATTCGTGTTCGAAATATATATATATATATATATATATATATATATATATATATATATATATATATATATATATATATATATATGGAAGTGGTTATAGTAGTTCCAACGAGAGAAGTGTGTATGTTAAAAAGAAGAGAGAAAAAATATATTATGCTTTATTTTCCATAATTTTGATACACACTTTTCAGGTCTCGCAACATTTATCTGGCAAAAGAATGGATATTTCCACATATTATTAAAAGAAATTAATTTTTCTTATGTTTTCGATGTCAAATATTCTCGATATTAGACATTCTCTTTTTTGTGTTAGAAACCGAAATGACTTCCTTGAACTGCCTTTGATTATATATATATATATATATATATATATATATATATATATATATATATATATATATATATATATATATATAATTAATTAGGGTCTATTTTGTATCGTGCACTGTTTTTTTAAAATAATAACAAAAAACACTGTTTTTTTTTTAAATAAGTAAAATACTAAAAAATTGAAGTTCTTCCTATTTTCTATATATTTTCACACACACACACACACACACACACACACACATATATATATATATATATATATATATATGTGTGTGTGTGTGTGAAAAGTGTATATAAATATAAATAAATATATATATGTATAATTATTTATATGTAATATACATGGTACTTATTAAAAAGCGCTCAATATCCGAGATAGCGCTAACATACTGTCTGACGATCGCTAAAGCGTGAAACCCAGGGTCACAAACTCACATCTATCCAACTAAATATATATATTATAACATATTTATGTTATAATTAAATAAATTTAAATAAATAATATATATATATATATATATATATATATATATATATATATATATATATATATATATATATATATATATAATTATTAATCTTATTGGATGTGATTATATATATTAATCTTATTGGATGTGATCTTGGATAAAGATCAATATCGTTAGCAAAGGAAAAGAAAAAATTATTGATTATCGACTTTAAAATCAAGATAAAAAATATCTGCAATTTTCCAAGTTTTAGTACATGCTTGATTTTGGTTATCTCCAATTTGAAAATAAAACGTTTTTGTCCAAAATAATTGGCGGGGAAGACGATAATATAAACAAATAGCAAATGTCTTGCCAGAACGTGACTTTCCATATTGATGGCATGCATAGCGCTAAACACGTCCAGAAATATCTGAACTGTCAGCTCCATAAAACCGTCTTCTCATATCAATAGTTAAAAATGGCTCCGAGCGAATGAAACATATATGACCATAGTGAGGGCCATACTTTTCAAGCCTCATGGACTGGCACCGCTTAACTGGCACAGGAGTTAACCCATGAGGCTTTATTATTTTATTTTCAGGTTATAAATATACGTGTCGATAATGATACTCATTTAAAAATGTTATTGTTGAACTGTTATGTTTCTTTTTTCATAATAAACATTTTATAAAACGCCTGATAATTATGCACCAACCCAATATGATTCTCCTCATTTTAGATGGGAGAAGTTGCTCAGCCCCGGGGATTCCAAGCCTGTAGCAGCATCATTCCTTATCGCACTAAAAAGTTTGGATCGGTGTAGTACAAATGCCAGTGTGACAGTGGTCGCGAGGTCAGGGCAAAAATCAATTTTTTGTCACTGACCCATATGCATAAGTATGCATATGGCACTCCCCACGTTAAATATGACCTTGCGTCACATACGGCCTTGATGGGGAGGCCAGGTAAATATATCTGGCACTACAGAGTCACAAAAAAACCCCGAATGTACCAGATAACAGAAACCATATCACTTGAGGACTTTCAACATCTGTAACAACTAAAATGACTTGCACATCTAACTCGATGGGAATATAACGACATAAGCAAAATGTTGAGCTTCCACATTACTTCAAACAAAAGATTAGGAAGGAAATCCCCATCAATTCTGGAAAGAACGATAAGAATTACTGGAATTGAGGAAAAAACAATTTTTGTGAAAAATTGTTTTAATAGAAATATTTTATAAATATCAACTGACTGCAGCATTGGCAGCTTGGTCAATGAATGACAAATGTTTCCTTCTAAGGAAACGAATAATATTACCATTGCAATAATATTATATTGCAACTATTACAGTGTAAATTACGGTACGATATGAACAAACTGAGAGATATTATTTTAGAAAAGGATTTGAAAATGAATTGAAAATTAGTAAGAATAGGATACGACATGTAATAATGGATAGTATCAACCATTTTGAATTTTTATTTATTTATTTGTTTGTTTAACCAAGACTTGAATAAGTACCACAAATAAGAAATGTGAAACTATTTTAATTACGAGGTAAGAAATTATTTGTAGTCGGAAATTTGAAATTGTTTCTTCAGCGTTAAGTTTTCAAAATTTCTTCTCGTTCTCTCTCTCCCCCATATATATGTATAGAAAGAAAGAAAGAAAGAAAGAAAGAAAGAAAGAAAGAAAGAAAGAAATGAAGAAAGAAATGAAGAAAGAAATGAAGAAAGAAAGAAAAAAAGAAAGAAAGAAATGAAGAAAGAAATGAAGAAAGAAAGAAATGAAGAAAGAAAGAAAGAAAGAAAGAAATTAAGAAATGAAGAAAGAAAGAAAGAGGGATGAAGAGAGAGAAAGAAAGATTGTCCACGTATGCTTCTTACATATACGAGAAATGATCAAAAAATATCGGGAATGTTGCTATAGTAACGGGGCTAATTACACAGTGTGAAGTTGCTTTTCATGCATAGGCCTTGAACTATATGGCTCATGCACACAAAACCATAACATTATCCTTTGCTTCCGTTGTTTATAGCAGTGCTTGGAAGGATAGTGCGTAGAGTGAAATCAGAGCTTCATAAAACATAAAAATTGTACTACAATTAAAATAACTACCTTTTCTAACTCATAATTAAGTAATCATAACTTACTATATAAAATTGGATATGCAGGTGGTATAATGGTTAGTGGCTCAGAATGAGAAATCAGCAAGCAAAGTTTGGGTTCTGGTCAAGTTCATTACATTCACTTTCACAAAAATTCACTTGAAATAGATATGAATCCATGTCTTCTCCGTCCAGCTATGGATTACAGAAGGGAAGATTAGGGGCTCTAGTCATTGTTGCCAACCAGTCTGAGAGAAAAACGACGCTGGATAAAGTGTATGGTTTCAGAGGGGGACTACTTCGAAGGAGATTAAATGCCGAACTGATATGTGTTGTAGTTTTCTTTTTATAGCACCAGTCCCGTTACTTTTTAATCAAATCTGTTATAGGTTACTATACCTATAACAGATTAATGCTAAATAATACTAAGATATAACAGTAAAAATCGTCATTATTTATTGTTATGATTTCTTTAATTTCTGCTGCATATTCATTTCCTTCCGGGTACCCACCAGAGATCTAAGATCGGAAATGGTTTCATCACATTTTCCAGTGAACATGTTTAGAAAATAAAAATAAATATAAATCAACTTAAAATCGACACACATTTTATATAGATAAAGGCGTTCGTAGGGTGTTAGGTGTGCTTGTGAGAACATTTTTTTTTTGTATTTCTTCAAGACCTGAACTACCTTTGACTCATTTAATGTGTCTAATGGAATGTTTTCTAATCAAATCCAGGGTTTCAAAAACAGCAGGCATTATTTTACATTCGGTGGATACTAATAACGCACAACATGATACAAGATGTATCAATTGTTTCAGGATATTTGTCACAGAATCTGCATTTGGGGTCAACATAATTTTTCAGTATATTTCCTTGATAATTTCTAGTGGGCAAGCATTGGTCATGCGCAGCAAGAATAAAAACCATCAGCTAATCCTTTTAGTCCTACGTACTTCAGCAGTTTCGACATTCACAGCTAAGTCCCGCTATGTCATGTATACTGTGACAAATGATCACTATTTTCTTCGTATTGCAATAATAAGAAAGAAGATCTATTTAGATTGAGTCTTCGTAAGAATCGCTACTATGTGGAACAGACACATGACACAGACTTCCACAGAATATTCTCGTATTATCTCTCGGGAGAATGTTCTTGCAAGTTATCTCCTTACCACTCCACAGAACACAGAATTTCCTCGTATCATCCCTCGGAAGAATGATCTTGCAAGATATTTCATTAGATTGTCTCGTATTATGTCTCGGAAGAATGTTCTCCAGAGAAGAATGTTCTGATTGTCTCGTATTGTCTCAAGATATCTCATTAGCCTCTCCAGAAATGTCTCGGAAGAATGTTCTTGCAAGCTATCTCATTAGTCTCTCCAGAGAAAACAGAATTGTATCGTATTAGGTCTCGGAAGAATGTTCTTGCTATCATTAAAAGATATCTCATGAAGCCTCCAGAGAAAAATCTGAATTGTCTCGTATTCTCGGAAGAATGTTCTTGCAAGATATCTCATTAGCCTCTCCAGAAAACAGAATTGTCTCGTATTATCTCTTGGAAGAATGTTCTTGCAAGATATCTCATTAGCCTCTTAGTCTCTCTCAGAGAAAACAGAATTGTCTCGTATTATCTCTCGGAAGAATGTTCTTGCAAGATATCTCATTAGCCTCTCAGAGAAAACTGAATTGTCTGTTATTATCTCTCGGAAGAATGTTCTTGCAAGATATCTCATTAGCCTCTCAGAGAAAACTGAATTGTCTCATATTATCTCCGGAAGAAGCAAGATAAAGCCTCTCAGAAAATTGTCTCTATTATCTCTCGGAAGAATGTTCTTGCAAGATATCTCATTAGCTCTCCAGAGAAAACAGAATTGTCTCGTATTATCTCTCGGAAGAATGTTCTTGCAAGATATCTCATTAGCCTCTCCAGAGAAAAAAATCTCTCTCGGAAGAATGTTCTTGCAAGAATTGTCTCTGTATTATCTCTCGGAAGAATGTTCTTGCAAGATATCTCATTAGCCTCTCCAGAGAAAACAGAATTGTCTCATATTATCTCTCGGAAGAATGTTCTTGCAAGATATCTCATTAGCCTCTCCAGAGAAAACAGAATTGTCTCGTATTATCTCTCGGAAGAATGTTCTTGCAAGATATCTCATTAGCCTCTCAGAGAAAAAACAGAATTGTCTCTGTATTATCTCTCGGAAGAATGTTCTTGCAAGATATCTCATTAGCCTCTCCAGAGAAAACAGAATTGTCTCGGAAGAATGTTCTTATTCTCATTAGCCTCTCAGAGAAAAGAATGTTCTCTCGGAAGAATATGCAATATATCTCATTAGCCTCTCCAGAGAAAAAAATTTTCTCGTAAGAAATGTTCTTCAATATCTATTATCTCTCAGGAAAAAAGAATGTTCTCTGCAAGCCAATATATCTCATTAGCCTCTCCAGAGAAAACAGAATTTGTCTCGTATTATCTCTCGGAAGAATGTTCTTGCAAGATATCTCATTGCCTCTCAGAGAAAAACAGAATTGTCTCGTATTATGTCTCGGAAGAATGTTCTTGCAAGATATCTCATTAGCCTCTCCAGAGAAATTATGTCTCGGAAGAATGTTCTTGCAAGATATCTCATTAGTCTCTCAGAGGAAGATTATCTCTCGGAAGAATGTTCTTGCAAGATATCTCATTAGCCTCTCCAGAGAAAACACAGAATTGTCTCGTATTATCTCTCGGAAGAATGTTCTTGCAATATATCTCATTAGCCTCTCCAGAGAAAAACAGAATTTTCTCGTATTATCTCTCGGAAGAATGTTCTTGCAAGATATCTCATTAGCCTCTCCAGAAAACAAATTGTCTCGTATTATCTCTCGGAAGAAATGTTCTTCAAGATATCTCATTAGCCTCTCCAGAGAAAACAGAATTGTCTCTGTATTATCTCTCGGAAGAATGTTCTTGCAAGATATCTCATTAGCCTCTCCAGAAAAACAGAATTGAATGTTCTCGTATTATCTCTCGGAAGAATGTTCTTGTTCAAGATATCTCATTAGCCTCCAGAGAAAACTCTCGTATTATCTCTCGGAAAACAAGATAATTGTCTCCTAGAAAACAGAATTATATCTCGGAAGAATGTTCTTGCAAGATATCTCATTAGCCTCTCCAGAGAAAACAGAATTGTCTTGTATTATGTCTCTGAAGAATGTTCTTTGCAAGATATCTCATTAGCCTCTCAGAGGAAGAATGTTCGTATTTCTCTCGGAAGAATGTTCTTGCAATATATCTCATTAGCCTCTCCTCCAAATTGTCTCGTATTATCTCTCGGAAGAATGTTCTTGCAAAGATAATTAACCTCTCCAGAGAAAACAAATTGTCTCGTATTATGTCTCGGAAGAATGTTCTTGCAAGATATCTCATTAGCCTCTCCATAGAAAACAGAATTTTCTCGTATTATCTCTCGGAAGAATGTTCTTGCAAGATATCTCATTAGCCTCTCCAGAGAAAAACAGAATTGTCTCGTATTATCTCTCGGAAGAATGTTCTTGCAAGATATCTCATTAGCCTCTCCAGAAAAAGAAAACAGAATTGTCTCGTATTATGTCTCGAAGAATGTTCTTGCAAGATATCTCATTAGCCTCATTCCAGAGAAAACAGAATTGTCTCGTATTATCTCTCGGAAGAATGTTCTTGCAAGATATCTCATTAACCTCTCCAGAGAAAAACAGAATTGTCTCGTATTATCTCTCGGAAGAATGTTCTTGCAAGATATCTCATTAGCCTCTCCATAGAAAAAAAACAGAAGAATGTTCTCAAGATATCTATTAGCCTATCTCTCTCGGAAGAATGTTCTTGCAAGATATCTCACTCTCCAGAGAAAAAAGAATTGTCTCGTATTATCTCTCGGAAGAATGTTCTTGCAAGATATCCATTAGAGAAAACAGAATTGTCTCGTAATATGTCGTATTATGTCTCGGAAGAATGTTCTTGCAAGATATCTCATTAGTCTCCAGAAAACAGGGTGTCTCAGAGAAAACAAGATAATTGCCTCTCCATAGAAAACAGAATTGTCTATATTATCTCTCGGAAGAATGTTCTTGCAAGATATCTCATTGTCTCGTATTATCTCTCGGAAGAATGTTCATATCTCAGAGAAAACAGAATTGTCTCGTATTATCTCTCGGAAGAATGTTCTTGCAAGCTATCTCATTAGCTCTCCAGAGAAAAACAGAATTGTCTCGTATTATCTCTCGGAAGAATGTTCTTGCAAGATATCTCATTAGCCTCTCCAGAGAAAACAGAATTGTCTCGTATTATGTCTCGGAAGAATGTTCTTCCAAGATATCTCATTAGCCTCTCCAGAGAAAACAGAATTGTCTCGTATTATGTCTCGGAATAATGTTCTTGCAAGATATCTCATTAGCCTCACCAGATAAAACAGAATTGTCTCGTATTATCTCTCGGAAGAATGTTCTTGCAAGATATCTCATTAGCCTCTCCAGAGAAAACAGAATTGTCTCGTATTATCTCTCGGAAGAATGTTCTTGCAAGGTATCTCATTAGCCTCTCTCCAGAAAACAGAATTGTCAGAATTGTCTCGTATTATGTCTCGGAAGAATGTTCTTGCAATATCTCATTAGCCTCTCCAGAAAACAGAATTGTCTCGTATTATCTCCAGAAGCAAATAAAACAGAATTGTCTCGTATTATCTCTCGGAAGAATGTTCTTGCAAGATATCTCATTAGCCTCTCCAGAGAAAAAAAAAACAGAATTGTCTCGTATTATCTCTCGGAAGAATGTTCTTGCAAGATATCTCATTAGCCTCTCCAGAGAAAACAGAATTGTCTCGTATTATCTCGGAAGAATGTTCTTGCAAGATATCTCATTAGCCTCTCCATAGAAAAACAGAATTGTCTCTCGTATTATCTCTCGGAAGAATGTTCTTGCAAGATATCTCATTAGCCTCTCCAGAGAAAACAGAATTGTCTCGTATTATGTCTCGGAAGAAGAATGTTCTCCAGAGAAAACAGAATTGTCAAGATATCTCATTAGCCTCTCCAGAGAAAACAGAAGAATCGGAAGAATGTTCTTCAAACTATCTCATTAGCCTCTTATATCTCTCGGAAGAATGTTCTTGCAAGATATCTCATTAGCCTCTCCAGAGAAAACAGAATTGTCTCGTATTATGTCTCGGAAGAATGTTCTTGCAAGCTATCTCGTTAGCCTCTCAGAGAAAAGAATTGTCTCGTATTATCTCTCTCGGAAGAATGTTCTTGCAATATATCTCATTAGCCTCTCCAGAAAAACAGAAAGTATTATCTCTCGGAAGAATGTTCTTGCAAGATATCTCATTAGCCTCTCCAGAGAAAACAGAATTGTCTCGTATTATCTCTCGGAAGAATGTTCTTGCAAGATATCTCATTAGCCTCTCCAGAGAAAACAGAATTGTCTCGTATTATGTCTCGGAAGAATGTTCTTGCAAGATATCTCATTAGTCTCTCCAGAAAAACAAGAATTGTCTCTCGGAAGAATGTTCTTGCAAATATCATTAGCCTCTCCGGAAGAATGTTCGGAAAATGTTCTTGCAAGCTATCTCATTAGCCTCTCCAGAGAAAACAGAATTTTCTCGTATTATCTCTCGGAAGAATGTTCTTGCAAGATATCTCATTAGCCTCTCCATAGAAAACAGATTTGTCTCTTATTATCTCTCGGAAGAATGTTCTTGCAAGATATCTCATTAGCCTCTCCAGAGAAAAAAATTGTCTCAGAATCTCGGAAGAATGTTCTTGCAAGATATCTCATTAGCCTCTCCAGAGAAAAGAATTGTCTCGTATCTCTCGGAAGAATGTTCTTATAAAGATATCTCATTAGCCTCTCCAGAGAAAACAGAATTGTCTCTGTATTATCTCTCGGAAGAATGTTCTTGCAAGATATCTCATTAGCCTCTCCATAGAAAACAGAATTGTCTCGTATTATCTCTCGGAAGAATGTTCTTGCAAGATATCTCATTAGCCTCTCCAGAGAAAAAGAACGTATTAGAATTGCAATATATCTCATTCTCTCCAGAAAATTATCTCGTATTATCTCTCGGAAGAATGTTCTTGCAAGATATCTCATTAGCCTCTCCAGAGAAAACAGAATTGTCTCAGTATTATCTCTCGGAAGAATGTTCTTGCAAGATATCTCATTAGCCTCTCCAGAGAAAATCTCTCGGAAGAATTGTCTCGTATTATTCTCTCAGGAAGAATTTCTTCTCGGAAGAATGTTCTTGCAAGATATCTCATTAGCCTCTCCAGAAGAAAAAAGAATTGTCTCGTATTATCTCGGAAGAATGTTCTTGCAAGAAGAAAACAAATTGTCTCGGAAGAATGTTCTTGCAAGATATCTCATTAGCCTCTCCAGAAAAACAGAATTGTCTCGTATTATCTCTCGGAAGAATGTTCTTGCAAGATATCTCATTAGCCTCTCCAGAAAACAGAATTGTCTCGTATTATCTCTCGGAAGAATGTTCTTGCAAGATATCTCATTAGAATTTCTCGTATTATCTCCAGAAGAAACAAGATAATTAACCTCTCCAGAAAACAGATTTGTATTATCTCTCGGAAGAATGTTCTTGCAAGATATCTCATTAGCCTCTCCAGAGAAAACAGAATTGTCTCATATTATGTCTCGGAAGAATGTTCATTAGCCTCTCCAGAAAAGATATCTCATTATCTCTCCAGAGAAAACAGAATTTTTGTCTCGGAAGAATGTTCTTGCAATATTATCTCTCAGGAAGAATGTTCTTGCAAGATATCTCATTAGCCTCTCCAGAAAAGAATTTTTCTCGTAAAAACAAGAATTAAATCTCTCAGAAAAATGAATTGTTTCGTATTATCTCTCGGAAGAATGTTCTTGCAAGATATCTCATTAGCCTCTCTCCAGAGAAAACAGAATTGTCTCGTATTATGTCTCGGAAGAATGTTCTTGCAAGATATCTCATTAGCCTCTCCAGAGAAAAACAATTTTCTCGTATTATCTCTCGGAAGAATGTTCTTGCAAGCTATCTCATTAGCCTCTCCAGAGAAAACAGAATTGTCTCGTATTATCTCTCGGAAGAATGTTCTTGTAAGATATCTCATTAGCCTCTCAGAGAAAACAGAATTGTCTCGTATTATCTCTCGGAAGAATGTTCTTGCAAGAATCTCATTAGCCTCTCCAGAGAAAACAGAATTGTCTCGTATTATCTCTCGGAAGAATGTTCTTGCAAGATATCTCATTAGCCTCTCAGAGAAAAACAGAATTGTCTCGTATTATCTCTCGGAAGAATGTTCTTGCAAGATATCTCATTAGCCTCTCCAGAGAAAACAGAATTGTCGTATTATCTCTCGGAAGAATGTTCTTGCAAATATCTCATTAGCCTCTCAGAGAAAACATTATCTCGTATTATCTCTCGGAAGAATGTTCTTGCAAGATATCTCATTAGCCTCTCCAGAAAACAGAATTGTCTCGTATTATCTCGTATTATGTCTCGGAAGAATATTTCTTGCAAGATATCTCATTAGCCTCTCCAGAGAAACAGAAGTATTATCTCTCGGAAGAATGTTCTTTGCAAGATATCTCATTAGCCTCTCCAGAGAAAACAGAATTGTCTCGTATTATGTCTCGGAAGAATGTTCTTGCAAGATATCTCATTAGCCTCTCCAGAGAAAACAGAATTGTCTCGTATTATCTCTCGGAAGAATGTTCTTGCAATATATCTCATTAGCCTCTCCAGAGAAAAACAGAAGTATTATCTCTCGGAAGAATGTTCTTGCAAGATATCTCATTAGCCTCTCCAGAGAAAAACAGAATTGTCTCGTATTATCTCTCGGAAGAATGTTCTTGCAAGATATCTCATTAGCCTCTCCAGAGAAAACAGAATTGTCTCGTATTATCTCTCGGAAGAATGTTCTGCAATATCTCATTAGTCCTCTCAGAGAAAACAGAATTGTCTCGTATTATCTCTCGGAAGAATGTTCTTTGCAAGATATCTCATTAGCCTCTCCATAGAAAACAGAATTTTCTCGGAATCTCTCGGAATGTTCTTGCAAGATATCTCATTAGCCTCTCCAGAACAAAAACAGAATTGTCTTGATATTATCTCTCGGAAGAATGTTCTTGCAAGATATCTCATTAGTCTCCAGAAAACAGAATTGTCTCGTATTATGTCTCGGAAGAAAAATTAGCCTCTCAGAAAACAGAATTGTCTCGTATTATGTCTCGGAAGAATGTTCTTCCAAGATATCTCATTATCCATAGAAAACAGAATTGTCTCGTATTATCTCTCGGAAGAATGGAAGAATCATTAGCCTCCAGAGAAAACAGAATTGTCTCGTATTATCTCGGAAGAATGTTCTTGCAAGATATCTCATTAGCCTCCAGAGAAAAACAGAATTGTCTCGTATTATCTCTCGGAAGAATGTTCTTGCAATATATCTCATTAGCCTCTCCAGAGAAAACAGAATTGTCTCGTATTATCTCTCGGAAGAATGTTCGTATTCTTCTCTCAAGATATCTCATTAGCCTCTCCAGATAAAAAACAGAATTGTCTCGTATTATCTCTCGGAAGAATGTTCTTGCAAGATATCTCATTAGCCTCCAGAGAAAAAATTGTCTCGTATTATCTCTCAGAATTGTTACCAAGATATCTCATTCTCTCAGAAAAAGAATGTTCGTATTATCTCTCGGAAGAATGTTCTTATCTCATTAGCCTCTCCAGAGAAAACAGAATTGTCTCGTATTATCTCTCGGAAGAATGTTCTTGTTCAAGATATCTCATTAGCAAGATATCTCATTCTCTCCAGAGAAAAAACAGAATTGTCTCGTATTATCTCTCGGAAGAATGTTCTTGCAAGATATCTCATTAGCCTCTCCAGAGAAAACAGAATTGTCTCGTATTATCTCTCGAAGAAAAACAAGATATTTAGCCTCTCCAGAAAACAGAATTGTCTCGTATTATCTCTCGGAAGAATGTTCTTGCAAGATATCTCATTAGCCTCTCCAGAAAAAACAGAATTGTCTCGTATTATGTCTCGGAAGAATGTTCTTGCAAGATATCTCATTATTAGAATTTTCTCGTATTATCTCCAGAGCAATATATCTCATTAAAAAAACAGAATTTTCTCGTATTATCTCTCGGAAGAATGTTCTTGCAAGATATCTCATTAGCCTCTCCAGAGAAAACAGAATTGTCTCGTATTATCTCTCGGAAGAATGTTCTTGCAAGATATCTCATTAGCCTCTCCAGAGAAAACTGAATTGTCTCGTATTATCTCTCGGAAGATTGTTCTTTCGATATCTATTAGCCTCTCCAGTAAAAACAGAATTGTCTCGTATTATCTCTCGGAAGAATGTTCTTGCAAGATATCTCATTAGTCTCTCCAGAGATAAAACAGAATTTTCTCGTATTATCTCTCGGAAGAATGTTCTTGCAAGATATCTCATTAGCCTCTCCAGAGAAACAGAATTTTCTCGTATTATCTCTCGGAAGAATGTTCTTGCAAGATATCTCATTAGCCTCTCCTCCAGAAAACAGAATTGTCTCGTATTATCTCTCGGAAGAATGTTCTTGCAAGATATCTCATTAGCCTCTCAGAGAAAACAAAAAATTATCTCTCGGAAGAATGTTCTTGCAAGATATCTCATTAGCCTCTCCAGAGAAAACAGAATTGTCTCGTATTATCTCTCGGAAGAATGTTCTTGCAAGATATCTCATTAGCCTCTCCAGAAAAAAACAGAATTGTATTATTGTCTCGGAAGAATGTTCTTGCAAGATAAAGCCTCTCCAGAATTGTCTCGTATTATCTATGTTCTTGCAAATATCTCATTAGCCTCTCCAGAGAAAACAGAATTCTCTCGTATTATCTCTCGGAAGAATGTTCTTGTAAGATATCTCATTAATCTCTCAGAGAAAACAAGATATGTCTCGCCTCTATCGTATCTCTCGGAAGAATGTTCTTGCAAGATATCTCATTAGCCTCTCCATAGAAAACAGAATTCTCCATCTCTAGAAAAACAAGATATCTCATTAGCCTCTCCAGAAAACAGAATTATCTCTCGGAAGAATGTTCTTGCAAGATATCTCATTAGCCTCTCCAGAGAAAACAGAATTGTCTCGTATTATCTCTCGGAAGAATGTTCTTGCAAGATATCTCATTAGCCTCTCCAGAAAACAGAATTGTCTCGTATTATCTCTCGGAAGAATGTTCTTGCAAGATATCTCATTAGTCTCTCCATAGAAAACAGAATTTTCTCGTATTATGTCTCGGAAGAATGTTCTTGCAAGATATCTCATTAGCCTCTCCAGAGAAAACAGAATTGTCTCGTATTATCTCTCGGAAGAATGTTCTTGCAAGATATCTCAGAGAAAACAGAATTAGCCTCTCCAGATATCTCATTAGCCTCCAGAAAAACAGAATTGTCTCGTATTATCTCTCGGAAGAATGTTCTTCAAGATATCTCATTAGTCTCTCAGAGAAAACAGAATTGTCTCGTATTATCTCTCGGAAGAATGTTCTTCAAGATATCATTAGCCTCTCCATAGAAAAAAGAATTGTCTCGTATTATCTCTCGGAAAAGAATGCAAGATATCTCATTAGCCTCTCCAGAGAAAACAAGAATTGTCTCGTATTATCTCTCGGAAGAATGTTCTTGCAAGATATCTCATTAGTCTCTCAGAGAAAACAGAATTGTCTCGTATTATGTCTCGGAAGAATGTTCTTGCAAGATATCTCATTAGCCTCTCCAGAGAAAACAGAATTTTCTCGTATTATGTCTCGGAAGAATGTTCTTGCAAGATATCTCATTAGTCTCTCCAGAGATTAGAATTGTCTCGTATTATCTCTCGGAAGAAAACAGATATCTCATTAGTCTCTCCAGAAAACAGAATTGTTGTATTATCTCTCGGAAGAATGTTCTTGCAAGATATCTCATTAGCCTCTCCAGAGAAAACAGAATTGTCTCGTATTATGTCTCGGAAGAATGTTCCAAAAGATATCTCATTAGCTCCTCCAGAGAAAACAGAATTGTCTCGTATTATCTCTCGGAAGAATGTTCTTGCAATATATCTCATTCTCTCCAGAAAACAGAATTGTCTCGTATTATCTCTCGGAAGAATGTTCTTGCAAGATATCTCATTAGTCTCTCCATAGACAAATCTCTGTCTGAAGAATGTTCTTGCAAGATATCTCATTATCTCTCCAGAGAAAAACAGAATGTTCTCGGAAGAATGTTCTTGCAAGATATCTCATTAGCTCTCTCCATAGAAAACAGAATTTTCTCGTATTATCTCTCGGAAGAATGTTCTTGCAAGATATCTCATTATCTCTCCATAGAAAACAGAATTGTCTCGTATTATCTCTCGGAAGAATGTTCTTGCAAGATATCTCATTAACTCTCCATAGAAAACAGAATTGTCTCGTATTATCTCTCGGAAGAATGTTCTTGCAAGATATCTCATTAGCCTCTCCAGAGAAAATTATGTCAGAATTGTTCTTCAAGATATCTCATTAGCCTCTCCAGGAAGAATTTTCTCGTATTATCTCTCGGAAGAATGTTCTTGCAAGATATCTCATTAGTCTCTCCAGAGAAAACAGAATTGTCTCGTATTATCTCTCGGAAGAATGTTCTTGCAAGATATCTCATTAGTCTCTCCAGAGAAAACAAATCTCTCGGAAGAATGTTCTTGCAAGATTGCCTCTCCATAGAAAACTCGTATTATCTCTCGGAAGAATGTTCTTGCAAGATATCTCATTATATCTCTCTCCAGAGAAAACAGAATTGTCTCGTATTATCTCTCGGAAGAATGTTCTTGCAAGATATCTCATTAGCCTCTCCAGAGAAAACAGAATTGTCTCGTATTATCTCTCGGAAGAATGTTCTTGCAAGATATCTCATTAGCCTCTCCAGAGAAAAAGAATTGTCTCGTATTATGTCTCGGAAGAATGTTCTTGCAAGATATCTCATTAGCCTCTCCATATCTCGTATTATGTCTCGGAAGAATGTTCTTGCAAGATATCTCATTAGAGAAAACAGAATTGTCTCGTATTATCTCTCGGAAGAAATGTCTCATTAGCCTCTCCAAGATGTCTCCATGAAAAGAAGAATTGCCTCTGTATTATCTCTCGGAAGAATGTTCTTGCAAGATATCTCATTAGCCTCTCCAGAGAAAAAAACAGAATTGTCTCGGATGAATGTTCTTATTATCATTCTCTCGGAAGAAGAATCATTAGCCTTCAGTGAAAACAGAATTGTTCTGTATTATGTCTCGGAAATTATATATCTCATTAGCCTCTCCATAGAAAATCTCTCGGAAGAATTCTTCTATCTATTATCTCTCCGGAAGAATGTTCTCTCGGAAGAATGTTATCTCATTAGCCTCTCCATAGAAAACAGAATTGTCTCGTATTATCTCTCGGAAGAATGTTCTTGCAAGATATCTCATTAGCCTCTCCAGAGAAAACATAAGAATTGAATGTTCTTCAAGTATTATCTCTCTCGGAAGAATGTTCTTGCAAAGATATCTCATTAGTCTCTCCATAGAAAACAGCAAATTGTCTCGTATTATGTCTCGGAAGAATGTTCTTGCAAGATATCTCATTAGCCTCTCCAGAAAACAGAATTGTCTCGTATTATGTCTCGGAAGAATGTTTTTGCAAGATATCTCATTAGCCTCTCATAGAAAACAGAGAAAACAGATATCTCATTAGCCTCTCCAGAGAAAACGAATTTCTATTATCTCTCGGAAGAATGTTCTTGCAAGATATCTCATTAGTCTCTCCAGAGAAAACAGAATTGTCGGAAGAATGTTCGTATCTCATTAGTCTCGGAAGAATGTTCTTGCAATATTCTCATTGCAAGATATCTCATTATCCTCTCTCCAGAGAAAAACAGAATTGTCTCTGTATTATCTCTCGGAAGAATGTTCTTGCAAGATATCTCATTAGCCTCTCCAGAAAAAACAAATTTTCTCGTATTATCTCTCGGAAGAATGTTCTGCAAGATATCTCATTAGTCTCTCATAGAAAAAGAATTGTTCGTATTATCTCTCGGAAGAATGTTCTTGCAAGATATCTCATTAGCCTCTCCAGAGAAAACAGAATTGTCTCTGTATTATCTCTCGGAAGAATGTTCTTGCAAGATATCTCATTAGCCTCTCCATAGAAAACAGAATTGTCTCGTATTATCTCTCGGAAGAATGTTCTTGCAATATATCTCATTAGCCTCTCCATAGAAAACAGAATTGTCTCGTATTATCTCTCGGAAGAATGTTCTTGCAAGATATCTCATTAGCCTCTCCATAGAAAAACATTGTCTCGTATTATCTCTCGGAAGAATGTTCTTGCAAGATATCTATTAGCCTCTCCAGAAAACAAATTGTCTCGAAGAATGTTCGGAAGAATGTTCTTGCAAGATATCTCATTAGCCTCTCCAGAGAAAACAGAATTGTCTCGTATTATCTCTCGGAAGAATGTTCTTGCAAAGATATCTCATTAGTCTCCTGAAAACAGAATTGTCTCGTATTATCTCTCGGAAGAATGTTCTTGCAAGATATCTCATTAGCCTCTCCAGAGAAAACAGAATTGTCTCGTATTATCTCTCGGAAGAATGTTCTTGAATATCTCATTCTCCATAGAAAACAGAATTGTCTAGTATATCTCGGAAGAATGTTCTTGCAAGATATCCATTAGACTCTCCAGAGAAAACAGAATTGTCTCGTATTATCTCTCGGAAGAATGTTCTTGCAAGATATCTCATTAGTCTCTCCAGAGAAAACAGAATTGTCTCGTATTATCTCTCGGAAGAATGTTCTTGCAAGATATCTCATTAGTCTCTCCAGAGAAAACAGAATTGTCTCGTATTATCTCTCGGAAGAACATATCTCATTAACCTCTCCATAGAAAACAGAATTGTCTCTCCATAAGAATCTCATTAGCCTTGTCTCGTATTATCTCTCGGAAGAATGTTCTTGCATATCTCATTAGCCTCTATCTCATTAGTCTAGGAAGAATGTTCTCTCATTAGTCTCTCCAGAGAAAACAGAATTGTCTCGTATTATGTCTCTCGGAAGAATGTTCTTGCAAGATATCTCATTAGCCTCTCCATAGAAAAAACAGAATGTTCTCGTATTATCTCTCGGAAGAATGTTCTTGCAAGATATCTCATTAGTCCTCTCCAATTAGAAAACAGAAATTGTCTCGTATTATCTCTCGGAAGAATGTTCTTGCAAGATATCTCATTAGCCTCTCCAGAGAAAACAGAATTGTCTCGTATTATCTCTCGGAAGAATGTTCTTGCAAGATATCTCATTAGCCTCTCCATAGAAAACAGAATTGTCTCGTATTATCTCTCGGAAGAATGTTCTTGCAAGATATCTCATTAGCCTCTCCAGAGAAAACAGAATTGTCTCGTATTATGTCTCGGAAGAATGTTCTTGCAAGATATTCATTAGTCTCTCAAGAAAACATATCTCATTATCTCTCGGAAGAATGTTCTTGCAATATATCCAGTCTCTAGAAAACAGAATTGTCTCGTATTATCTCTCGGAAGAATGTTCTTGCAAGATATCTCATTAGTCTCTCCTCTCCATTATCTCTCGGAAAACAAGAATTGTCTCGTATTATCTCTCGGAAGAATGTTCTTTGCAAGATATCTCATTAGCCTCTCCAGAGAAAACTGAATTGTCTCGTATTATCTCTCGGAAGAATGTTCTTGCAAGATATCTCATTAGCCTCTCCAGAGAAAACAGAATTGTCTCGTATTATCTCTCGGAAGAAGCAAGATATCTCATTGTTCTCCATAGAAAACAGAAGTATTATCTCTCGGAAGAATTAGCTATCTCTCCAGAGAAAACAGAATTGTCTCGTATTATCTCTCGGAAGAAAACAGAATCTCTCGGAAGAATGTTCTTGCAGATATCTCATTGCCTCTTAGAAAATAGAATTGTCTCGTATTATCTCTCGGAAGAATGTTCTTTGCAAGATATCTCATTAGTCTCTCCAGAGAAAACAAATTGTCTCGTATTATGTTCTTGCAAGCTATCTCATTAGTCTCTCCAGGAAAAGAATGTTCTCGTATTATCTCTCGGAAGATATCTCATTAGTCTCTCCATAGAAAACAGAATTGTCTCGTATTATCTCTCGGAAGAATGTTCTTGCAAGATATCTCATTAGTCTCTCCATAGAAAACAGAATTGTCTCGTATTATCTCTCGGAAGAATGTTCAAGCAAGATATCTCATTAGCCTCTCCAGAGAAAACAGAATTGTCTCGTATTATCTCTCGGAAGAATGTTCTTGCAAGATATCTCATTAGCCTCTCCATAGAAAACAGAATTGTCTCGTATTATCTCTCGGAAGAATGTTCTTGCAAGATATCTCATTAGCCTCTCCAGAGAAAACAGAATTGTCTCGTATTATCTCTCGGAAGAATGTTCTTGCAAGATATCTCATTAGTCTCTCCAGAGAAAACAGAATTGTCTCGTATTATCTCTCGGAAGAATGTTCTTGCAAGATATCTCATTAACCTCTCAGAAAACAGAATTGTCTCGTATTATCTCTCGGAAGAATGTTCGTATTATCTCTCGGAAGATTGTTCTTGCAAGCTATTTAGTCTCTTAGAAAACAGAATTGTCTCGTATTATCTCTCGCAATATATCTCATTAGCCTCTCCAGAGAAAACAGAATTGTCTCGTATTATCTCTCGGAAGAATGTTCTTGCAAGATATCTCATTAGCCTCTCCAGAGAAAACAGAATTGTCTCGTATTATCTCTCGGAAGAATGTTCTTGCAAGATATCTCATTAGCCTCTCCATAGAAAACAGAATTGTCTCGTATTATCTCTCGGAAGAATGTTCTTGCAAGATATCTCATTAGCCTCTCCATAGAAAACAGAATTGTCTCGTATTATCTCTCGGAAGAATGTTCTTGCAAGATATCTCATTAGTCTCTCCATAGAAAATCTCTCGGAAGAATGTTCTTGCAAGATATCTCATTATTATCTCTCGGAAGAATGTTCTTTGCAAGATATCTCATTAGTCTCTCCATAGAAAACAGAATTGTCTCGTATTATCTCTCGGAAGAATGTTCTTGCAAGATATCTCATTAGCCTCTCCATAGAAAACAGAATTGTCTCGTATTATCTCTCGGAAGAATGTTCTTGCAAGATATCTCATTAGCCTCTCCAGAGAAAACAGAATTGTCTCGTATTATCTCTCGGAAGAATGTTCTTGCCTCTCCAGAAAACAATTGATATCTCTCATTAGCTATCTCATTAGAAAACAGAATTGTCTCGTATTATCTCTCGGAAGAATGTTCTTGCAAGATATCTCATTAATCTCTCCAGAGAAAACAGAATTGTCTCGTATTATCTCTCGGAAGAATGTTCTTGCAAGATATCTCATTTCTTAGAAAACAATTGTCTCGTATTATCTCGGAAGAATGTTCTTTAGCTCTCCAGAGAAAACAGAATTGTCTCGTATTATCTCTCGGAAGAATGTTCTTGCAAAAGATATCTCATTAGTCTCTCCTCCAGAAAACAGAATTGTCTCGTATTATCTCGGAAGAATGTTCTTGCAAGATATCTCATTAGCCTCTCCATTAGAAAACAGAATTGTCTCGTATTATCTCTCGGAAGAATGTTTCTTGCAAGATATCTCATTAGCCTCTCCAGAAAACAGAATTGTCTCGTATTATCTCTCGGAAGAATGTTCTTGCAATATATCTCATTAGCCTCTCCAGAGAAAACAGAATTTTCTCGTATTATCTCTCGGAAGAATGTTCTTGCAATATATCTCATTAGTCTCTCCAGAGAAAACAGAATTGTCTCGTATTATCTCTCGGAAGAATGTTCTTGCAAGATATCTCATTAGTCTCTCCAGAGAAAACAGAATTGTCTCGTATTATCTCTCGGAAGAATGTTTCTTGCAAGATATCTCATTAGCCTCTCCTATAAAAAAAACTGAATTGTCTCGTATTATCTCTCGGAAGAAATGTTCTTGCAAGATATCTCATTAGTCTCTCCAGAGAAAACAGAATTGTCTCGTATTATCTCTCGGAAGAATGTTCTTGCAAGATATCTCATTAGTCTCTCCAGAAAACAGAATTGTCTCGTATTATCTCTCGGAAGAATGTTCTTGCAAGATATCTCATTAGCCTCTCCAGAAAACAGAATTGTCTCGTATTATCTCTCGGAAGAATGTTCTTGCAAGATATCTCATTAGTCTCTCCAGAAAAAATTGTCTCGTATTATCTCTCGGAAGAATGTTCTTGCAAGATATCTCATTAGCCTCTCCAGAGAAAACAGAATTGTCTCGTATTATCTCTCGGAAGAATGTTCTTGCAAGATATCTCATTCCTCTCCAAAACAGAATTGTCTCGTATTATCTCTCGGAAAACAATATATCTCATTAGTCTCTCCAGAAAACAGAATTTTCTCGTATTATCTCTCGAAGAAGAATGTTCTTGAAAACAAGATATCTCATTAGCCTCTCCAGAGAAAACAGAATTGTCTCTCGGAAGAATGTATTATCTCTCGGAAGAATGTTCTTGCAAGATATCTCATTAGCCTCTCCAGAAAAAAACAGAATTGTCTCGTATTATCTCTCGGAAGAATGTTCTTGTAAGATATCTCATTAGCCTCTCCATAGAAAACAGAATTGTCTCGTATTATCTCTCGGAAGAATGTTCTTGCAAGATATCTCATTAGCCTCTCCATAGAAAACAGAATTGTCTCGTATTATCTCTCGGAAGAATGTTCTTGCAAGATATCTCATTAGTCTCTCCATAGAAAACAGAATTGTCTCGTATTATCTCTCGGAAGAATGTTCTTTTAGATATCTCATTAGTCTCTCCATAGAAAACAGAATTGTCTTGTATTATCTCTCGGAAGAATGTTATCTCTCAAGATATCTCATTAGTCTCTCCAGAAAACAGAAAACGGAAGAATTGTCTCTCATTATTATCTCTCGGAAGAATGTTTCTTGCAAGATATCTCATTAGTCTCTCCATAGAAAAGCAAATTGTCTCGTATTATCTCTCGGAAGAATGTTCTTGCAAAGATATCTCATTAGCCTCTCCATAGAAAACAGAATTGTCTCGTATTATCTCTCGGAAGAATGTTCTTGCAAGATATCTATTAGTCTCTCATTAGAATTGTCTCGTATTATCTCCGGAAGAATGTTCTAGCAAGAAATTAGTCTCTCCAGAATTGTCTCGTATTATCTCTCGGAAGAATGTTCTTGCAAGATATCTCATTAGTCTCTCCATAGAAAACAGAATTGTCTCGTATTATCTCTCGGAAGAATGTTCTTCCAAGATATCTCATTCTCTCGGAAGAATGTTCTTCTCAAGATATCTCATTAATCTCTCCCAGAAACAGAATTGTCTCGTATTATCTCTCGGAAGAATGTTCTTGCAAGCTATCTCATTAGCCTCTCCATAGAAAACAGAATTGTCTCGTATTATCTCTCGGAAGAATGTTCTTGCAAGCTATCTCATTAGTCTCTCCAGAGAAAACAGAATTGTCTCGTATTATCTCTCGGAAGAATGTTCTTGCAAGCTATCTCATTAGCCTCTCCAGAGAAAACAGAATTGTCTCGTATTATCTCTCGGAAGAATGTTCTTGCAAGCTATCTCATTAGCCTCTCCAGAGAAAACAGAATTGTCTCGTATTATCTCTCGGAAGAATGTTCTTGCAAGATATCTCATTAGTCTCTCCATAATTGTCTCGTATTATCTCTCGGAAGAATGTTCTTGCAAAGATATCTCATTAGCCTCTCCATAAAAAGAATTGTCTCGTATTATCTCTCGGAAGAATGTTCTTGCAAGATATCTCATTAGTCTCTCAGAGAAAAACAGAATTGTCTCGTATTATCTCTCGGAAGAATGTTCTTGCAAGATATCTCATTAGTCTCTCCATAGAAAACAGAATTGTCTCGTATTATCTCTCTCGGAAGAATGTTCTTTGCAAGATATCTCATTAGTCTCTCCATAGAAAAACAGAATTGTCTCGTATTATAGTCTCGGAAGAATGTTCTCGCAAGAATATCTCATTATTCTCTCCAGAGAAAAACAGAATTGTCTCGTATTATCTCTCGGAAGAATGTTCTTGCAAGATATCTCATTAGTCTCTCCAGAGAAAACAGAATTGTCTCGTATTATCTCTCGGAAGAATGTTCTTGCAAGATATCTCATTAGCCTCTCCATAGAAAACAGAATTGTCTCGTATTATCTCTCGGAAGAATGTTCTTGCAAGATATCTCATTAATCTCTCCATAGAAAACAATCTCGTATTATCTCTCGGAAGAATGTTCTTGCAAAGATATCTCATTATCTCCATAGAAAACAGAATTGTCTCGTATTATCTCTCGGAGAATGTTCTTGCAAGATATCTCATTAGTCTCTCCAGAGAAAACAATTGTCTCGTATTATCTCTCGGAAGAATGTTCTTGCAAGATATCTCATTCTCTCCAGAGAAAACAGAATTGTGTCTCGTATTATCTCTCGGAAGATGTTCTTTAAGATATCTCATTAGCCTCTCTGAAAACAGAATTGTCTCGTATTATCTCTCGGAAGAATGTTCTTGTAAGATATCTCATTAGTCTCTCCATAGAAAACAGAATTGTCTCGTATTATCTCTCTCGGAAGAATGTTCTTGAAAAAGATATCTCATTAGTCTCTCCATAGAAAACAGAATTGTCTCGTATTATCTCTCGGAAGAATGTTCTTGCAAGATATCTCATTAGTCTCTCCAGAGATAAAAAACAGAATTGTCTCGTATTATCTCTCGGAAGAATGTTCTTGCAAGATATCTCATTAGTCTCTCCATAGAAAACAGAATTGTCTCGTATTATCTCTCGGAAGAATGTTCTAAGATGTCTCATTAGTCTCCATAGAAAACAATCTCGTATTTATCTCGGAAGAATGTTCTTTGCAAGATATCTCATTAGTCTCTCCATAGAAAACTGAATTTCTCTCGGAAGAATGTTCTTATTATCTCTCGAAAAGAATGTTTCTCTTGATGTTCAAGATATCTCATTAGTCTCTCATAGAAAACAGAATTGTCTCGTATTATCTCTCGGAAGAATGTTCTTGCAAGATATCTCATTAGTCTCTCCATAGAAAACAGAATTGTCTCATATTATCTCTCGGAAGAATGTTCTTGTAAGCTATCTCATTAGTCTCTCCAGAGAAAACAGAATTGTCTCGTATTATCTCTCGGAAGAATGTTCTTGCAAGCTATCATTAGATATTGTCTCATTATCTCTCGGAAGAATGTTCCAAGCTATCTCAAACAGAATTGTCTCGTATTATCTCTCGGAAGAATGTTCTTGCCAAGATATCTCATTAGTCTCTCCATAGAAAACAGAATTGTCTCGTATTATCTCTCGGAAGAATGTTCTTGCAAAGATATCTCATTAGTCTCTCCAGAAAACAGAATTGTCTCGTATTATCTCTCGGAAGAATGTTTCTTGCAAGATATCTCATTAGCCTCTCCATAGAAAACAGAATTGTCTCGTATTATCTCTCGGAAGAATGTTCTTGCAAGATATCTCATTAGTCTCTCCAGAGAAAACAGAATTGTCTCGTATTATCTCTCGGAAGAATGTTCTTGCAAGATATCTCATTAGTCTCTCCATAGAAAACAGGAATTGTCTCGTATTATCTCTCGGAAGAATGTTCTTGCAAAGATATCTCATTAGTCTCTCCATAGAAAAACAGAATTGTCTCGTATTATCTCTCGGAAGAATGTTCTTGCAAGATATCTCATTAGTCTCTCCATAGAAAACAAATTGTCTCGTATTATCTCTCGGAAGAATGTTCTTGCCAAGATATCTCATTAGTCTCTCCATAGAAAAAACAATTGTCTCGTATTATCTCTCGGAAGAATGTTCTTGCAAGATATCTCATTAGTCTCTCCCATTGTCTCGTATTAAAAACAAGATCTCATTGTCTCTCAGGAATTGTCTTATCTCTCGGAAGAATGTTCTTGAAAACAAGATATCTCATTAGTCTCCATAGAAAACAGAATTGTCTCGTATTATCTCTCGGAAGAATGTTCTTGCAAGATATCTCATTAGACTCTCCATAGAAAACAGAATTGTCTCGTATTATCTCTCGGAAGAATGTTCTTTGCAAGATATCTCATTAGCCTCTCCAGAGAAAAACAGAATTGTCTCGTGTAATTATCTCTCGGAAGAATGTTCTTTGCAAGATATCTCATTAGTCTCTCCATAGAAAACAGAATTGTCTCGTATTATCTCGGAAGAATGTTCTTGGAAGATATCTCATTAGTCTCTCCATAGAAAACAAGATATCTCGTATTATCTCTCGGAAGAATATTCCAAGATATCTCATTAGAGAAAACAGAATTGTCTCGTATTATCTCTCGGAAGAATGTTCTTGCAAGATCTCATTAGTCTCTCCAGAAAACAGAATTGTCTCGTATTATCTCTCGGAAGAATGTTCTTGCAAGATATCTCATTAGCCTCTCTCAGAAAACAGAATTGTCTCGTATTATCTCTCGGAAGAATGTTCTTGCAAGATATCTCATTAGTCTCTCCATAGAAAACAGAAATTGTCTCGTATTATCTCTCGGAAGAATGTTCTTGCAAGATATCTCATTAGTCTCTCTAGAAAACATTGTCTCGTATTATCTCGGAAGAATGTTCCAGATATCTCATTAAAAACAGAATTGTCTCGTATTATCTCTCGGAAGAAATTTCTTCTCGGAAGATATCTCATTAGTCTCTCCATAGAAAACAGAATTGTCTCGTATTATCTCTCGGAAGAATTGTTGTCTCGTATTATCTCTCGGAAGAATGTTTCTTTAAGATATCTCATTAGCCTCTCCAGAAAACAGAATTGTCTCGTATTATCTCTCGGATGAATGGAAGATATCTCATTGTTCTCCATAGAAAAAGATTATCTCATTATCTCTCTCGGAAGAATGAAAAATCTCTCCAGAATTGTCTCGTATTATCTCTCGGAAGAATGTTCTTGCAAGATATCTCATTAGTCTCTCCAGAGAAAACAGAATTGTCTCGTATTATCTCTCGGAAGAATATTTCTTGCAAGTCTCATTAGTCTCTCCAGAGAAAACAGAATTGTCTCGTATTATCTCTCGGAAGAATGTTCTTGGAAGATATCTCATTAGTCTCTCCAGAGAAAACAGAATTGTCTCGTATTATCTCTCGGAAGAATGTTCTTGCAAGATATCTCATTAGCCTCTCCATAGAAAAACAGAATTGTCTCGTATTATCTCTCGGAAGAATGTTCTTGCAAGATATCTCATTAATCTCTCAGAGAAAACAGAATTGTCTCGTATTATCTCTCGGAAGAATGTTCTTGCAAGATATCTCATTAGCCTCTCCATAGAAAACAGAATTGTCTCGTATTATCTCTCGGAAGAATGTTCTTGCAAGATATCTCATTAGTCTCTCATAGAAAACAAAATTGTCTCGTATTCTCTCGGAAGAATGTTCTTGCAAGATATCTCATTAGTCTCTCCAGAAAAAGAATTGTCTCGTATTATCTCTCGGAAGAATGTTCTTTAAGATATCTCATTAGCCTCTCCAGAAAACAGAATTGTCTCGTATTATCTCTCGGAAGAATGTTCTTGCAAGATATCTCATTAGCCTCTCCATAGAAAACAGAGAATTGTCTCGTATTATTATGTTCTCGGAAGAATGTTCTAGAAAAAGATATCTCATTAGTCTGTAAGATATCCATTAGAAAACAGAATTGTCTCGTATTATCTCTCGGAAGAATGTTCTTGCAAGATATCTCATTAGTCTCCAGAGAAAAACAAATTGTCTCGTATTATCTCTCGGAAGAATGTTCTTGCAAGCTATCTCATTAGTCTCCAGAAAACAAAATTATCTCTCGGAAGAATGTTCTTTGCAATATCTCATTATCTCTCCATAGAAAACAAGAATTGTCTCGTATTATTATCTCTCGGAGAAGAGAATGTTAAGATATCATTAATCTCTCCGCAGAAAAAAAATTGTCTCGTATTATCTCTCGGAAAAACAAGATCTCATTAGTCTCTCCATAGAAAACATTATCTCTCGGAAGAATGTTCTTGCAAGATATCTCATTAGCCTCTCCAGAAAACAGAATTGTCTCGTATTATCTCTCGGAAGAATCTTCTTGCAAGATATCTCATTAGTCTCTCCATAGAAAACAGTATTGTCTCGTATTATCTCTCGGAAGAATGTTCTTGCAAGATATCTCATTAGTCTCTCCAGAGAAAACAGAATTGTCTCGTATTATCTCTCGGAAGAATGTTCTTGCAAATATATCTCATTAGCCTCTCCAGAGAAAACAGAATTGTCTCGTATTATCTCTCGGAAGAATGTTTCTTGCAAGATATCTCATTAGCCTCTCCACTTAGAAAACAAAATTGTCTCGTATTATCTCTCGGAAGAATGTTCTTGCAAGAAAACATATCTCATTGGTCTCTCCAGATCTCATTAAAACAGAATTGTCTCGTATTATCTCTCGGAAGAATGTTCTTTGCAAGATATCTCATTAGTCTCTCCAGAGAAAAACAGAATTGTCTCGTATTATCTCTCGGAAGAATGTTCTTGCAAGATATCTCATTAGTCTCTCCATAGAAAACAGAATTGTCTCGTATTATCTCTCGGAAGAATGTTCTTGCAAGATATCTCATTAGTCTCTCCATAGAAAACAGAATTGTCTCGTATTATCTCTCGGAAGAATGTTCTTGCAAGATATCTCATTAGTCTCTCCATAGAAAACAGAATTGTCTCGTATTATCTCTCGGAAGAATGTTCTTGCAAGATATCTCATTAGTCTCTCCATAGAAAACAGAATTTGTCTCGTATTATCTCTCGGAAAAATTTCTTCCAAGGGATCTCATTGTCTCCAGAAAACAGAAAAAGATTGTCTCGTATTATCTCTCGGGAAGAATGTTCTCTGCAATTTGTCTCGTATTATCTCTCGGAAGAATTAGTCTCTAGTCTCTCATAGAAAACAGAGAATTGTCTCGTATTATCTCTCGGAAGAAATGTTCTTGCAAGATATCTCATTAGTCTCTCCATAGAAAAAGAATTGTCTCGTATTATCTCTCGGAAGAATGTTCTTGCAAGATATCTCATTAGTCTCTCCATAGAAAACAAGAATTGTCTCGTATTATCTCTCGGAAGAATGTTCTTGCAAGATATCTCATTAGCCTCTCCATAGAAAACAGAATTTGTCTCGTATTATCTCTCGGAAGAATGTTCTTTGCAAGATATCTCATTAGTCTCTCCATAGAAAACAGAATTGTCTCATGTTATCTCTCGGAAGAATGTTCTTGCAAGATATCTCATTAGTCTCTCCATAGAAAACAGAATTGTCTCGTATTATCTCTCTTCTTGGAAGAATGTTCTTAGAAAACAAGATCTTTCGGAAGAATTAGTCTCTCCATAGAAAACAGAATTGTCTCGTATTATCTCTCGGAAGAATGTTCTTTAAGATATCTCATTAGTCTCTCCCAGAAAACAAATTGTCTCGTATTATCTCTCGGAAGAATGTTTCTTTGCAAGATATCTCATTAGTCTCTCCATAGAAAACAGAATTGTCTCGTATTATCTCTCGGAAGAATGTTCTTGCAAGATATCTCATTAGCCTCTCCATAGAAAACAGAATTGTCTCGTATTATCTCTCGGAAGAATGTTCTTGCAAGATATCTCATTAGTCTCTCCATAGAAAGAAGAATTGTCTGTCTCTCGGAGAATGTTCTTTGCAAGATATCTCATTAGTCTCTCCATAGAAAATAGAAACAGAATTGTCTCATGTTATCTCTCGGAAGAATGTTCTTGCAAGATATCTTAGTCTCTCCATAGAAAACAGAATTGTCTCGAATATTATCTCATTAGGAAAACAGAATTGTCTCGTATTATCTCTCGGAGAATGTTCAAGATATCTCATTAGTCTCTCCATAGAAAACAGGAATTGTCTCGTATTATCTCTCGGAAGAATGTTCTTGCAATATCATCTCATTAGTCTCCATAGAAAACAAATTTGTCTCGTATTATCTCTCGGAAGAATGTTCTTTGCAAGATATCTCATTAGTCTCTCCATAGAAAACAGAATTGTCTCGTATTATCTCTCGGAAGAATGTTCTTGCAAGATATCTCATTAGTCTCTCCAGAGAAAACAGAATTGTCTCGTATTATCTCTCGGAAGAATGTTCTTACCAAGATATCTCATTAGTCTCTCCATAGAAAACAGAATTGTCTCGTATTATCTCTCGGAAGAATGTTCTTGCAAGATATCTCATTAGTCTCTCCATAGAAAACAGAATTGTCTCTGGTATTATCTCTCGGAAGAATGTTCTTGCAAGATATCTCATTAGTCTCTCCATAGAAAACAAAATTGTCTCGTAGTATTATCTCTCGGAAGAATGTTCTTGCAAGATATCTCATTAGTCTCTCCAGAGAAAAACAGAATTGTCTCGTATTATCTCTCGGAAGAATGTTCTTGCAAGATATCTCATTAGTCTCTCCATAGAAAACAGAATTGTCTCATATTATCTCTCGGAAGAATGTTCTTGCAAGATATCTCATTAGTCTCTCCATAGAAAACAGAATTGTCTCGTATTATCTCTCGGAAGAATGTTCTTGCAAGCTATCATTAGATATCTCGGAAGAATATTCTTTAGTCTCTCCATAGAAAACAGAATTGTCTCGTATTATCTCTCGGAAGAATGTTCTTGCAAGATATCTCATTAGTCTCTCAGAGAAAACAGAATTGTCTCGTATTATCTCTCGGAAGAATGTTCTTGCAAGATATCTCATTAGTCTCTCCGTAGAAAACAGAATTGTCTCGTATTATCTCTCGGAAGAATGTTTCTTGCAAGATATCTCATTAGTCTCTCATAGAAAACAGAATTGTCTCGTATTATCTCGGAGAATGTTCTTAAAGATATCTCATTAGTCTCTCCCTAGAAAAATTGTCTCATTAGTCTCTCGGAAGGTGAATGTGCAAGAATCTCATTAATTCTCTCGTATTATCTCTCGGAAGAATGTTCTTGCAAGATATCTCATTAGTCTCTCCATAGAAAACAGAATTGTCTCGTATTATCTCTCGGAAGAATGAAACGCAAGATATCTCATTAGTCTCTCCATAAAAACAGAATTGTCTCGTATTATCTCTCGGAAGAATGTTCTTGCAAGATATCTCATTAGTCTCTCCATAGAAAACAGAATTGTCTCGTATTATCTCTCGGAAGAATGTTCTTGCAAGATATCTCATTAGTCTCTCCATAGAAAACAGAATTGTCTCGTATTATCTCTCGGAAGATGTTCTTGCAAGATATCTCATTTTAGTCTCTCGAAAACAGAAATTTGTCTCGTATTATCTCTCGGAAGAATGTTTCTTGCAAGATATCTCATTAGTCTCTCCAGAGAAAACAGGGAATTGTCTCGTATTATCTCTCTCGGAAGAATGTTCTTGCAAGAATATCTCATTAGTCTCTCATAAAAAATAAATTTGTCTCATTATCTCTCAGAAAAGAATGTTCTTGCAAGATATCTCATTAGTCTCTCCATAGAAAACAGAAATTGTCTCGTATTATCTCTCGGAAGAATGTTCTTGCAAGATATCTCATTAGTCTCTCCATGCATAAAGAAAACAAAATTGTCTCGTATTATCTCTCGGAAGAATGTTCTTGCAAGATATCTCATTAGTCTCTCCAGAAAACAGAATTGTCTCGTATTATCTCGGAAGATGAATGTTCTTGCAAGATATCTCATTAGTCTCTCCCATAGAAAACAGAATTGTCTCGTATTATCTCTCGGAAGAATGTTCTTGCAAGATATCTCATTAGTCTCTCCATAGAAAACAGAATTGTCTCGTATTATCTCTCGGAAGAATGTTCTTGCAAGATATCTCATTAGTCTCTCCAGAGAAAACTGAATCTGTCTCGTATTATCTCTCGGAAGAATGTTCTTGCAAGATATCTCATTAGTCTCTCCAGAAAACAAATTGTCTCGTATTATCTCTCGGAAGGAATGTTCTTGTAAGATATCTCATTAGTCTCTCCATAGAAAGAATTGTCTCGTATTCTCTCTCGAAGAATGTTCTTGCAAGATATCTCATTAGTCTCTCCATAGAAAAAACAGAATTGTCTCGTATTATCTCTCGGAAAAATGTTCTTGCAAGATATCTCAATTAGTCTCTCCATAGAAAACAGAATTGTCTCGTATTATCTCTCGGAAGAATGTTCTTGCAAGATATCTCATTAGTCTCTCTCCATAGAAAACAGAATTTGTCTCGTGTTATCTCTCGGAAGAATGTTCTTGCAGATATCTCATTAGTCTCTCCATAAGAAAACAGATTTGTCTCGTATTATCTCTCGGAAGAATGTTCTTGCAAGATATCTCATTAGTCTCTCCATAGAAAACAGAATTCTCGTGTTATCTCTCGGAAGAATGTTCTTGCAAAATATCTCATTAGTCTCTCCATAGAAAACAGAAATTGTCTCGTATTATCTCTCGGAAGAATGTTCTTGCAAGATATCTCATTAGTCTCTCATAGAAAACAGAATTGTCTCGTATTTATCTCTCGGAAGAATGAAAATCTCATTAGCCTCTCCATAGAAAACAAAAATTGTAATATGTTATCTCTCGGAAGAATGTTCTTTGCAAGATATCTCATTAGTCTCTCCATAGAAAACAGAATTGTCTCGTATTATCTCTCGGAAGAATGTTCTTCTCAGAAAAAGATATCTCATTAATCTCTCCATAGAAAACAAGAATTGTCTCGTATTATCTCGGAGAAGAAAAGATATCTCATTATGTTCTTCTCTCTCCTCCATAGAAAACAAATTGTCTCGTATTATCTCTCGGAAGAATGTTCTTGTAAGATATCTCATTAGTCTCTCCATAGAAAACAAGAATTGTCTCGTATTATCTCTCGGAAAAGAATGTTCTTTTAAGATATCTCATTAGTCTCTCCAAGAAAACATATCTCGTATTATCTCTCGGAGAATGTTTCTTTAAGATATCTCATTAGTCTCTCCATAAAACAGAATTGTCTCGTATTATCTCTCGGATGAATGTTCTTGCCAAGATATCTCATTAGTCTCTCCATAGAAAACAGAATTGTCTCGTGTTATCTCTCGGAAGAATGTTCTTGCAAGATATCTCATTAGTCTCTCCATAGAAAACAAAATTGTCTCGTATTATCTCTCGGAAGAATGAAAAACAAAATCTCTCCATAGAAAACAGAATTATCTATTATCTCTCGGAAGAATGTTCTTGCAAAGATATCTCATTAGCCTCTCCGAGAAAACAAAATTGTCTCGTATTATCTCCAAGATATCTCATTAACAGAAAACAGAAATTGTCTCGGAAGAATGTTATCTCTCGGAAGAATGTTCTTGCAATATATCTCATTAGTCTCTCCAGAGAAAACAAATTGTCTCGTATTATCTCTCGGAAGAATGTTCTTGCAAATATCTCATTAGTCTCTCCAGAAAACAGAATTGTCTCGTATTATCTCTCGGAAAGAATGTTCTTGCAAGATATCTCATTAGCCTCTCCATAGAAAACAGAATTGTCTCATTATCTCTCGGAAGAATGTTCTTGCAAGATATCTCATTAGTCTCTCCATAGAAAACAGAATTGTCTCGTATTATCTCTCGGAAGAATGTTCTTTGCAAGATTAGTCTCTCTCATTAACCTCTCAGAGCAAGAAAACAGAATTGTCTCGTATTATCTCTCGGAAGAATGTTCTTGCAAGATATCTCATTAGCCTCTCCAGAAAAAAAAAAATTGTCTCATATTATCTCTCGGAAGAATGTTCTTTGCAAGATATCTCATTAGTCTCTCCATAGAAAACAGGAATTGTCTCGTATTATCTCTCGGAAGAATGTTCTTGCAAGATATCTCATTAGTCTCTCCATAGAAAACAGAATTGTCTCGTATTATCTCTCGGAAGAATGTTCTTGCAAGATATCTCATTAGTCTCTCCATAGAAAACAAAAATTGTCTCGTATTATCTCTCGGAAGAATGTTCTGCAAGATATCTCATTAGTCTCTCCATAGAAAACAAGGTGTCTCGTATTATCTCTCGGAAGAAGATTTCTTGCAAGATATCTCATTAGTCTCTCCATAGAAAACAGAATTGTCTCGTATTATCTCTCGGAAGAATGTTCTTGCAAGATATCTCATTAGTCTCTCCATAGAAAACAGAATTGTCTCGTATTATCTCTCGGAAGAATGTTCTTGCAAGATAGCCTCTCCATAGAAAACAATTGTCTCTCTCTCGGAAGAAAAGATATCTCATTAGTCTCTCCATAAGAAATTAAATTGTCTCGGAAGAATGTTCTTTTAAGATATCTCATTAGTCTCTCCATAGAAAACAAAACGGAAGAATGTTCTTGTAAGATATCTATTATCTCTCGGAAGAATGAATATTATCTCTCGGAAAACAGGGTATCGTATTAAGATATCTCATTAGCCTCTCCATAGAAAACAAAATTGTCTCGTATTATCTCTCGGAAGAATGTTCTTTGCAAGATATCTCATTAGTCTCTCCTTAGAAAACAGGGTCTCGTATTATCTCTCGGAAGAATGTTCTTTGCAAGATATCTCATTAGCCTCTCCAGAGAAAACAGAATTGTCTCGTATTATCTCTCGGAAGAATGTTCTTGCAAGATATCTCATTAGTCTCTCCAGAAAACAGAGAATTATCTCTCGGAAAATGTTCAGATATCTTGTCTCTCCATCGTATTATCTCTCGGAAGAATTTCTTGCAAGATATCTCATTAGTCTCTCCATAGAAAACAGAATTGTCTCGTATTATCTCTCGGAAGAATGTTCTTGCAAGATATCTCATTAGTCTCTCCAGAAAAACAGAATTGTCTCGTATTATCTCTCGGAAGAATGTTCTTTGCAAGATATCTCATTAGCCTCTCCATAGAAAACAAGAATTGTCTCGTATTATCTCTCGGAAGAATGTTCTTGCAAGATATCTCATTAGTCTCTCCATAGAAAACAGAATTGTCTCGTATTATCTCTCGGAGAAAGAATCTCATTGTTCTTGAAAACAAGTATTATCTCTCGGAAGAATGTTCCTCTCATTAGTCTCCATAGAAAACAGAATTGTCTCGTATTATCTCTCGGAAGAATGTTCTTGCAAGATATCTCATTAGCCTCTCCATAGAAAACAGAATTGTCTCGTATTATCTCTCGGAAGAATGTTCTTGCAAGATATCTCATTAAGTCTCTCCATATGAAAACAAGTCTCTCCATAGAAATTATTATGTCTCAGTTAAGAATGTTCTTGCAAGCTATCTCATTAGCCTCTCCATAGAAAAAGAATTGTCTCGTCGTATTATCTCTCGGAAGAATGTTCTTGCAAGATATCTCATTAGTCTCTCCAGAGAAAACAGAATTGTCTCGTATTATCTCTCGGAAGAATGTTCTTGCAAGATATCTCATTAGTCTCTCCAGAAAAAACAGAATTGTCTAGGAAGAATATTATTATCTCTAGTCTCTCGGAAAGAATGTTCTCTGGAAGAATGTTCTTGCAAGATATCTCATTAATCTCTCCAGAGAAAACAGAAATTGTCTCGTATCTCTTATCTCTCGGAAGAATGTTTCTCGCAAGATATCTCATTATCTCTCTCCATAGAAAACAGAATTGTCTCGTATTATCTCTCGGAAGAATGTTCTTTGAAAACAAGATATCTCATTAGTCTCTCCATGAAAACAGAATTGTCTCATGTTATCTCTCGAAGAATGTTCTTGCAAGATATCTCATTAGTCTCTCCATAGAAACAGAATTGTCTATCTCTGGGAAGATGTTTATCTCTCGAAAAAGGGAATATTTCTTGGAAGAATGTTCTCATTAGTCTCTCCAGAAAACAGAATTGTCTCGTATTATCTCTCGGAAGAATGTTCTTGTAAGATATCTCATTAGTCTCTCCAGAAAACAGAATTGTCTCGTATTATCTCTCGGAAGAATGTTCTTGCAAGATATCTCATTAGCCTCTCCATGAAAACAGAATTGTCTCGTATTATCTCTCGGAAGAATGTTCTTGCAAGATATCTCATTAGTCTCTCCATAGAAAACAGAATTGTCTCGTATTATCTCTCGGATGTTCTTGCAAATTGTCTCTCCGCAGAAAGCAATTGTCTCATGTTATCTATGTTCTTGCAAGCCTCTCCATAGAAAACAGGAACTTGTCTCGTATTATCTCTCGGAAGAATGTTCTTGCAAGATATCTCATTAGTCTCTCCATAGAAAACAGAATTGTCTCGTATTATCTCTCGGAAGAATGTTCTTGCAAAGATATCTCATTAGTCTCTCATAGAAAACAGAATTGTCTCGTAATATCTCTCGGAAGAATGTTCTTGCAAGATATCTCATTAGTCTCTCCATAGAAAAAAATTGTCGTATTGTCTCGGAAGAATATTTCTCTCGGAAGAATGTTCTTGCCTCTATCTCATCTCCATAGAAAACAGAATTGTCTCGTATTATTCTCTCAGAAGAATGTTCTTGCAAGATATCTCATTAGTCTCTCCATAGAAAACAGAATTGTCTCGTATTATCTCTCGGAAGAATGTTCTTGCAAGATATCTCATTAGTCTCTCCATAGAAAACAGAATTGTCTCGTATTATCTCTCGGAAGAATGTTCTTGCAAAGATATCTCATTAGTCTCTCCATAGAAAACAGAATTGTCTCGTATTATCTCTCGGAAGAATGTTCTTTGAAAGATATCTCATTAGTCTCTCCATGAAAACAGGAATTGTCTCGTATTATCTCTCGGAAGAATATTTCTTGCAAAGATATCTCATTAGTCTCTCCATAGAAAACAGAATTGTCTCGTATTATCTCTCGGAAGAATGTTCTTGCAAGATATCTCATTAGTCTCTCCATAGAAAACAGAATTGTCTCGTATTATCTCTCGGAAGATTGTTCTTGCAAGATATCTCATTAGTCTCTCCCAGAAAACAAAATTGTCTCGTATTATCTCTCGGAAGAATGTTCTTGTAAAGATATTCATTAGTCTCTCCATAGAAAACAGGAATTGTCTCGTATTATCTCTCGGAAGATGTTCTTGCAAGATATCTCATTAGTCTCTCCATAGAAAACAGAATTGTCTCGTATTATCTCTCAGGAAGAATGTTCTTGCAAGATATCTCATTAGTCTCTCCATGAAAACAGAATTGTCTCGTATTATCTCTCGGAAGAATGTTCTTGCAAGCTATCTCATTAGTCTCTCCATGAAAACAGAATTGTCTCGTATTATCTCTCAGGAAGAATGTTCTTGCAAGATATCTCATTAGTCTCTCCACTTAAGAAAAGTGTCTCGTATTCTCGTATTATCTCTCGGAAGAATGTTCTTACAAGATATCTCATTAGTCTCTCCATAGAAAACAGAAATTTGTCTCGTATTATCTCTCGGAAGAATGTTCTTGAAACAAGATATCTCGGAAAAAGGGTGTCTCGTATTTCTTATGTTCTTGCAAAGATCTCTCTCTCCAAGAAAACAGAATTGTCTCGTATTATCTCTCGGAAGAATGTTCTTGCAAGATATCTCATTAGTCTCTCCATAGAAAAAGAATTGTCTCGTATTATCTCTTGTCTCGATATCATTATCTCTCCATAAGCAAAGATCTTCTCTCTCGGAAGAATGTTCTTATCTCATTAGTCTCTCCATAGAAAAAATTTGTCTCGTATTATCTCGGAAGAATGTTCTTGCAAGATATCTCATTGTCTCTCCATAGAAAACAGAATTGTCTCGTATTATCTCTCGGAAGAATATTTCTTGCAGATATCTCATTAGTCTCTAGAAAACAGAATTGTCTCGTATTATCTCTCGGAACTATCTCATTAGTCTCTCCATAGAAAGCAGAATTGTCTCGTATATCTCGGAAGAATTGCAAGATATCTCTCTCCATAGAAAACAGAAGAATTGTCTGTATTATCTCTCGGAAGATGTTCTTGCTAGATATCTCATTAGTCTCCATAGAAAACAGGGATTGTCTCGTATTATCTCTCGGAAGAATGTTTCTTACAAGATATCTCATTAGTCTCTCCATAAAAACAGGAATTGTCTCGTATTATCTCTCGGAAGAATGTTCTTTGCAAGATATCTCATTAGTCTCTCCATAGAAAACAGAATTGTCTCGTATTATCTCTCGAAAATAGAAATGTTCTTGCAAGCTATCTCATTAGTCTCTCCATAGAAAACAGAATTGTCTCGTATTATCTCTCGGAAGAATGTTTGCAAGATATCTCATTAGTCTCTCCATAGAAAGCAGAATTTTCTCGTATTATCTCTCGGAAGAATGTTCTTGCAAGATATCTCATTAGTCTCTCCATGAAAACAGAATTGTCTCGTATTATCTCTCGGAAGAATGTTCTTTAAGATATCTCATTAGTCTCTCCATAGAAAACAGGAATTGTCTCGTATTATCTCGGAGAATGGAAGATATCTCATTATTCCAGAAAACAGAGATTATCTCATTAGTCTCTCCAAGAAAAGATATCTCATTGGTCTCCGCAGAAAACAGAATTGTCTCGTGTTATCTCTCGGAAGAATGTTCTTGCAAGATATCTCATTAGTCTCTCCATAGAAAACAGGAATTGTCTCGTATTATCTCTCGGAAGAATGTTCTTGCAAGATATCTCATTAGTCTCCATAGAAAACAGGATTGTCTCGTATTATCTCTCGGAAGAATGTTCTTGCAAGATATCTCATTAGTCTCTCCATAGAAAACAGAATTGTCTCGTATTATCTCTCGGAAGAATGTTCTTTTAAGATATCTCATTGATCTCTCAGAAAACAGAATTTTCTCGTATTATCTCTCGGAAGAATGTTCTTGCAAGATATCATTTGCCTCCATAGAAAACAAAATTGTCTCGTATCTCTCGGAAGAATGTTCTTGTAAGATATCTCATTAGTCTCTCCATAGAAAACAGAATTGTCACGTATTATCTCTCGGAAGAATGTTTCTTGCAAGATATCTCATTAGTCTCTCTATAGAAAACAGGAATTGTCTCGTATTATCTCTCGAAATGAATGTTCTTGCAAAAACTATCTCATTAGCCTCTCCAGGAAGAAAACAGATCATTGTCTCGTATTATCTCTCGGAAGAATATTTCTTTTGCAAAGATATCTCATTAATCTCTCCACCAGAAAACAAAATTGTCTCGTAATATTATCTCTCGGAAGAATATTTCTTGTCTCTCAAGATATCTCATTAGTCTCTCCATAGAAAACAGAATTGTCTCGTATTATCTCTCGGAAGAATGTTCTTTGCAAAGATATCTCATTAGTCTCTCCATAGAAAACAGAATAATGTCAAGTATTATCTCTCCAGGAAGAATGTTTCTTAGTATCTCTGGGAAGAATGTTCTTTTAAACTATCTCATTAGTCTCCATAGAAAACAGAATTGTCTCGTATTATCTCTCGGAAGAATGTTCTTGCAAGATATCTCATTAGCCTCTCCATAGAAAACAGAATTGTCTCGTATTATCTCTCGGAAGAATGTTCTTGCAAGATATCTCATTAGTCTCCATAGAAAACAGGGTGTCTCGTATTATCTCTCGGAAGAATGTTCTTTAAAGATATCTCATTAGTCTCTCCAGGAAAACGAAATTGTCTCGTATTATCTCTCGGAAGAATGTTCTTGCAAAGATATCTCATTGGTCTCTCCATAGAAAACAAGAATTGTCTCGTATTATCTCGGAAGAATGTTCTTGCAAGATATCTCATTAGTCTCTCCATAGAAAACAAAATTGTCTCGTATTATCTCTCGGGAAGAATGTTCTTGCAAGATATCTCATTAGTCTCTCCATAGAAAACAGAATTTGTCTCATATTATCTCTCGGAAGAATGTTCTTGCAAGATATCTCATTAGTCTCTCCAGAATAAAACAGAATTGTCTCGTATTATCTCGGAAGAATGTTCAACGCAAGATATCTTAGTCTCTCCAGAAAACAAATTGTCTCGTATTATCTCTCGGAAGAATGTTCTTGCAAATAGTCTCTCTCATTCGTAATCTCCTCTCCTCAGAAAACAGAATTGTCTCGTATTATCCTCTCGGGATGAATGTTCTTGAAAACAATTGTCTCGTATTATCTCATTAGATATCTCATTAGTCTCCATAGAAAACAGAATTGTCTATTATCTCTCGGAAGAATGTTCTTGCAAAGATATCTCATTAGTCTCTCCATAGAAAACAGAATTGTCTCGTATTATCTCTCGGAAGAATGTTCTTTGCAAGATGTCTCATTAGTCTCTCATAGAAAACAAATTGTCTCGTATTATCTCTCGGAAGAATGTTCTTGCAAGATATCATTAGTCTCCACCAGAAAACAGAATTGTCTCGTATTATCTCTCGGAAGAATGTTCTTGCAAGCTATCTCATTAGTCTCTCCATAGAAAACAAATTGTCTCGTATTATCTCTCGGAAGAATGTTCTTGCAAGATATCTCATTATTCTCTCAGAGAAAACAGAATTGTCTCGTATTATTAATGTCTCATTAGTCTCTCCATGAAAACTATCTCGTATGTCTCTCCAGAATGAAAACAGAATCTCCATAGAAAACTCGTCTCATATTCTCTCCGGAAGAATGTTCTTGCAAGATATCTCATTAGTCTCTCCAGATAAAACCAGAGATTGTCTCGTATCTCTCGAAGAATGTTCTTGCAAGATATCTCATTAGCCTCTCCAGAGAAAACAGAATTGTCTCGTATTATCTCTCGGAAGAATGTTCTTGCAAGATATCTCATTAGTCTCTCCATAGAAAACAGAATTGTCTCGTGTTATCTCTCGGAAGAATGTTCTTGCAAAGATATCTCATTAGTCTCTCCATAGAAAACAGAATTGTCTCGTATTATCTCTCGGAAGAATGTTCTTTGCAAAGATATCTCATTAGTCTCTCCATAGAAAACAGAATTGTCTCGTATCTCTCGGAAGAATGTTCTTGCCAAATATCTCTAGTCTCTCATTAGTCTCCATGAAAACAGAATCTCATTGTCTCGTATTCTCGTATTATCTCGGAAGAATGTTCTTTAAGCTATCTCATTAGTCTCTCCAGATAAAACAGGTGTCTCGTATTATCTCTCGGAAGAATGTTCTTTTAAAGATATCTCATTAGTCTCTCCAGAGAAAACAGAATTGTCTCGTATTATCTCTCGGAAGAATGTTCTTGCAAGATATCTCATTAGTCTCTCCATAGAAAACAGAATTGTCTCGTATTATCTCTCTCAAGAGAATGTTCTTGCTAGGTATCTCATTTCTCTCCATAGAAAACAGATTGTCTCGTATTATCTCTCGGAATAATATTCTTGCAAGATATCTCATTAGTCTCTCCATAGAAAACAAGAATTGTCTCGTATTATCTCTCGGAAGAATGTTTCTTGCAAGATATCTCATTAGTCTCCATAGAAAACAGAATTGTCTCGTATTATCTCTCGGAAGAATGTTCTTGCAAGATATCATTAGTCTCTCCATAGAAAACAGAATTGTCTCGTATTATCTCGGAAGAGAATGTTCGGAAGATTTTTCTTGCAAGATATCAAGATCTCATTAGTCTCTCCAGGGTGTCTCGGAAAACAGATATCTCATTCTCCATAGAAAACAAGATTGTCTCCATATTATCTCTCGGAAGAATGTTCTTTAAGATATCTCATTAGTCTCTCATAGAAACATGTCTCATTAGTCTCTCTCAGCCTCTCTATAGAAAACGATTGTCTCGTATCTCTCTCGGAAGAATGTTCTTGCAAGATATCTCATTAGTCTCCATGAAAACAGAATTGTCTCGTATTATCTCTCGGAAGAATGTTCTTGCAAGCTATCTCATTAGTCTCTCCATAGAAAACAGAATTGTCTCGTATTATCTCTCGGAAGAATGTTCTTTTGAATATCTCATTAGTCTCTCCATAGAAAACAGAATTGTCTCGTATTATCTCTCGGAAGAATGTTCTTTGCAAGATATCTCATTAGTCTCTCCATAGAAAACAGGGTGTCTCGTATTATCTCTCGGAAGAATGTTCTTGCAAGATATCTCATTAGTCTCTCCGCAGAAAACAGAATTGTCTCATGTTATCTCTCGGAAGAATGTTCTTGCAAGCTATCTCATTAGTCTCTCCATGAAAACAGGAATTCTCGTATTATCTCTCGGAAGAATGTTCTTGCAAGATATCTCATTAGTCTCCATAGAAAACGAATTATCTCGTATTATCTCTCGGAAGAATGTTCTTTGTAAGATATCTCATTGGTCTCTCCATGAAAACAGAATTTCTCGTATTATCTCTCGGAAGAATGTTCTTTAAGATATCTCATTAGTCTCTCCACGGAAAATTGTCTCATCTCTCGGAAGAATGTTCTTCTAGGTATCCAGTCTCCATAGAAAACAGAATTCTCTCGGAAGATGCTTCTTTGCAAGATCTCATTAGTCTCTCCATAGAAAACAGAATTGTCTCGTATTATCTCTCGGAAGAATGTTCTTGCAAGATATCTCATTGTCTCTCCATAGAAAACAGAAATTGTCTCGTATTATCTCTCGGAAGAATGTTCTTGCAAGATGTCTCATTAGTCTCTCCATAGAAAACAGAATGTCTCATGTATCTCTCTCGTATATCTCTCTCGGAAAAAATATCTCGGATTATCTCTCAAAGGGATGTTCTTTGCGATATCTCATTAGTCTCTCCATAGAAAACAGAATTGTCCGTATTATCTCTCGGAAGAATGTTCTTGCAAGATATCTCATTAGTCTCTCCAGAGAAAACAGAATTGTCTCGTATTATCTCTCGGAAGAATGTTCTTGGTCTCTCCATAGAAAACAGGGTGTCTCGTATATCTCATTAGATATCTCTCTCCTATAGAAAACAGAATTGTCTCGTGTTATCTCTCGGAAGATGTTCTTGCAAGATATCTCATTAGTCTCTCCAGATAAAACAAGAATTATCTCTCGTTCTTTTAAGATATCTCTCTCCAGGAAGAATATTTCTTGCAAGATATCTCATTAGTCTCTCCATAGAAAACAGAATTGTCTCGTATTATCTCTCTCGGAAGAATGTTCTTGCAAAATATCTCATTAGCCTCCAGAGAAAACAGAATTGTCTCGTATTCTCTCTCGGAAGAATGTTTAACAAAGATATCTCATTAACTCTCCATAGAAAAGCAGAATTGTCTCGTATTATCTCTCGGAAGAATGTTCTTTGCAAGATATCTCATTAGTCTCATATTATCTCTCCGGAAGAAAACAAGATATTGTCTCCATATTCTCTCGGAAAAGAATTTTCTTCAAAGATATCTCATTAGTCTCTCCAGAAAACAGAATTGTCTCGTATTATCTCTCTCGGAAGAATGTTCTTGCAAAGATATCTCATTAGTCTCTCCATAGAAAACAGAATTGTCTCGTATTATCTCTCGGAAGAATGTTCTTTGCAAGATATCTCATTAGTCTCTCCATAGAAAACAGAATTTGTCTCGTATTTATCTCTCTCGGAAGAATATTTCTTCCAAAGATATCTCATTAGGTCTCCATAGAAAACAAGAATTGTCTCGTATTATCTCTCGGAAGAATGTTTTTGCAACATATCTCATTAGTCTCTCCATAGAAAACAGAATTTGTCTCGTATTATCTCTCGGAATAATGTTCTTTGCAAGCTGTCTCATTAGTCTCTCCATAGAAAACAGAATTGTCTCGTATTATCTCTCGGAAGAATGTTCTTGCAAGATATCTCATTAATCTCCATAAAAAAAGGTAAATTGTTTCGTATTATCTCTCGGAAGAATGTTCTTGCAAGCTATCTCATTAGTCTCTCTCAGAAAACAGAATTGTCTCGTATGATCTCTCGGAAGAATATTCTTTACAAGATATCTCATTAATCTCTCCATAGAAAAAACAGAATTGTCGTATTATCTCTCGGAAGATGTTCTTGCTAGGTATCTCATTAGTCTCTCCAAAGAAAACCAAGAATTGTCTCGTATTATCTCTCGGAAGAATGATACGAGATATCATTAGTCTCCATAGAAAACAGAATTGTCTCGTATCTCTCGGAAGAATGTTCTTGCAAGATATCATTAGTCTCCATAGAAAACGAAATTCTCATGTTATCTCTCGGAAGAATGTTCTTTGCAAAGATATCATTAGTCTCTCTTAGAAAACAGAAGAAATTGTCTCGTATTATCTCTCGGAAGAATGTTCTTGCAAGATCTCTCATTAGTCTCTCCATAGAAAACAGAATTGTCTCGTGTTATCTCTCGGAAAGAATGTTCTTTGCAAGATATCTCCATTAGTCTCTCCATAAAACAAATTGTCTCATGTATCTCTGGGAATAATGTTCTTCGATATATTAGTCTCTCAATAGAAAACAGAATTGTCTCGTATTATCTCTCGGAAGAATGTTTAAGATATCTCATTAGTCTCCTCTAGAAAACAGATTGTCTCGTATTATCTCTCCGGAATTGTTCTCAAAGATATCTATTAGCCTCTCTCAGAATTGGTTATCTCTCGGAAATGTTCTTGCAAGATATCTCATTAGTCTCTCCATAGAAAACAGAATTGTCTCGTATTATCTCTCGGAAGAATGTTCTTTGCAAGATATCTCATTAATCTCCATAGAAAACAGAATTGTCTCGTGTTATCTCTCGGAAGAATGTTCTTGCAAGATATCTCATTAGTCTCTCCATCAAAACAGAATTGACTCGTATTATCTCTCGGAAGAATGTTCTTGCAAAGCTATCTCATTAGTCTCTCCATAGAAAACAGAATTGTCTCGTATTATCTCTCTCGGAAGAATGTCTCTTGAAAACAATTGTCTCGTATTATCTCTCGAGTATTTTCTCTCATTATCTCCTCTCCAGAAAAAGAATTGTCTCATAATATCTCTCGGAAGAATGTTCTTTTAAAGATATCTCATTAGTCTCTCCATAGTAAACAGAATTGTCGTATTATCTCTCGGAAGAATGTTCTTGCAAGATATGCCTCTCCATAAAAAACAGAAATTGTCTCGTATTATCTCTCCGAAAAAAAATGTTCTCTCGGAAGAAGATATCTCATTAGTCTCTCTCTCGTATTATCTCTCGGAAGAATCTCATTAGCCTCTCCAGAAAACAATTGTCTCGTATTATCTCTTGGAAAGATGTTCTTTGCAAGATATCTCATTCTCTCCATAGAAAACAGAATTATCTCGTATTATCTCTCGAATGTTCTTGCAAGCTATCTCATTATTCTCTCCATAGAAAACAGAATTTGTCTCGTATTATCTCTCGGAAGAATGTTAGCCTTAGAAAACTTGCCTTCCATCTCTCCAAGATATCTCATTAGTCTCCATAGAAAACAGAATTGTCTCGTAATATATCTCTCGGAAGAATGTTTCTTGCAAGCTATCTCGTTAGTCTCTCTCCATAGAAAACAGAATTGTCTCGTAGTCTCTCGGAAGATGTTCTTGCAAAGATATCTCATTAGTCTCTCCATAGAAAACAGAATTGTCTCGTATTATCTCGGAAGGTGTTCTTGCAAGAATGTTCTCCATGAAAACAAGATTGTCTCATTATCTCTAGTTCTCAAGATATCTCGAAAACAGAATTGTCTCGTATTATCTCTCGGAAGAATGTTCTTGCAAAGATATCTCATTAATGCGTATTATCTCTCCATAGAAAACAGATATCTCATTGTCTCGTATTATCTCTCGGAAGAATGTTCTTGCAAGAATGTCTCATTAGTCTCTCCATAGAAAAGGAATTGTCTCGTATTATCTCTCGGAAGAATGTTCTTGCAAGATATCTCATTAGTCTCTCCATAGAAAACAGAATTGTCTCGTATTATCTCTGGGGAAGAATGTTCTTGCAAGATATCTCATTAGTCTCTCCATAGAAAACAGAATTGTCTCGTATTATCTCTGGGAAGAATGTTCTTGCAAGATATCTATTAGTCTCTCCATAGAAAACAGAATTGTCTCGTATTATCTCTGGGAAGAATGTTCTTGCAAGATATCTCATTAGTCTCTCCATAGAAACAGAATTGTCTCGTATTATCTCTCGGAAGAATGTTCTTTTAAGATATCTCATTAGTCTCTCCAGAAAAACAAGGGTGTCTCGTATTATCTCTGGGAAGAATGTTCTTGCAAAGATATCTCATTAGTCTCTCCAGATAAAAAGAATTGTCTCGTATTATCTCTCGGAAGAATGTTCTTGCAAGATCTCATTAGTCTCTCCAGAAAACAGAATTGTCTCATATTATCTCTCGGAAGAATGTTCTTGCAAGATATCTCATTAGTCTCTCTCCAGAAAACAGAATTGTCTCTCGTATTATCTCTCGGAAGAATGTTCTTGCAAAGATATCTCATTAGTCTCTCCATAGAAAACATTGGTGAATTGTTCCTGTATTATTCTCGGAAGAATGTTCTTTGCAAGATATCTCATTATTCTCTCCATAGAAAACAGAATTGTCTCTGGGAATAATGTTCTTGCAAGATATCATTAGCCTCTCCAGAAAACAGGGTGTCTCATTATCTCTCAGGAAGAATGTTCTTTAAGATATCTCATTAATCTCTCCAGATAAAACAGAATTGTTCGTATTATCTCTGGGAATAATGTTCTTGCAAGATATCATTAGTCTCTCCATGAAAACAGAATTGTCTCGTATTATCTCACGGAAGAATGTTCTTGCAAAGATGTCTCATTAGTCTCTCCAGATAAAACAGAATTGTCTCGTATTATCTCTGGGAATAATGTTCTCCATGAAAACAAGATATCTCATTATCTCTCAGGAAGAATGTTCTCTCCATAGAAAACAAGAATTTGTCTCGTATTTATCTCTCGGAAGAATCTTCTTTGAAAGATATCTCATTAGTCTCTCCATGGAAAAGCAAGAATTGTCTCGTATGACCTCTCGGAAGAATGTTCTTGCAAAGATATCTCATTAGCCTCTCCATAGAAAACAGAATTGTCTCATGTGTCTCTCGGAAGAATGTTCTTGCTAGATGTCTCATTGAATCTCTCCATAGAAAACAGAATTGTCTCTATTATCTCTCGGAAGAATGTTCTTGCAAAGATATCTATTTAGTCTCTCCATAAACAGAATTGTCTCGTATTATCTCTCGGAGAATGTTCTTTTAAGATATCTCATTAGTCTCTCTCCATAGAAAGCAAGAATTGTCTCGTATTATCTCTCGGAAGAATGTTCTTTAACATATCTCATTAGTCTCCATAGAAAACAGAATTGTCTCGTATTATCTCTCGGAAGAATGTTTCTTTACCAAAATATCTCATTAGTCTCTCCATAGAAAACAGAATTGTCTCGTATTCTCTCTGAAGAATGTTCTTGCAAGATATCTCATTAGTCTCCATAGAAAAACAGAATTGTCTCGTGTTATCCTCTCAGAAGAATGTTCTTGCAAGATGTCTCATTAGTCTCTCCATTAAAACAGAATCGTCTCCATGGTCTTGTCTCGATATTATCTCTCCGGAAAAAGAATGTCTTTAACGTAACTTGCTAGGTATCTCATTAGTCTCTCCATAGAAAACAATTGTCTCATATTATCTCTCGGAAGAATGTTCTTGCAAGATATCTCATTAGCCTCTCTATAGAAAACAGAATTGTCTCATTGTTATGTTCTTGCAAGGAATATAATTTAGTCTCTCCATGAAAACAGAATTGTATCATTCCTCTGGAAGAATGTTCTTGCAGATGTCATTAGTCTCTCCATAGAAAACAGAATTGTCTCGTATTATCTCTCCGGAGAATGTTCTTTAAGCTATCTCATTAATTCTCTCCATGAAAACAAAGTGTTTCTTGCAAGATATCTCATTAGTCTCTCCGCCTTAGAAAACAGGGTGTCTCTGTTATCTCTCGGAGAATGTTCTTGCCAAGATATCTCATTGTCTCTCCAGATAAAACAGGGTGTCTCGTATCTCTCGGAAGAATGTTCTTGTAAAAATCCTGTTAATTCTCCAGAAAACATAATGTCTTCGTATTATCACTCGGAATATCTCCAGATATCTCATTAGCCTCTATAGAAAAACAAATTGTCTCGTATTATCCTCTCGGAAGAATGTTCTTTGCAAAGATATCTCATTAGTCTCTCCAGATAAAACCGGATTGTCTCGTATTATCTCTCTGGGAATAATGTTCTTGCAAGATATCTCGTATTATCTCTCCGAAGAATGTTCAGGATATTGTCGCAAAATTATCTTATCTCTCGGAAGAATGTTCTTGCAAGATATCTCATTAGCCTCCGAGAAAACAGAATTGTCGTATTATCTCTCCGGAAGAATGTTCTTGTCTCAAGATACTCTCCAGATAAAAGCAGAATTGTCTCTCTGGGGTGTGTTCTTTAAAGATAATTAGTCTCTAAATTGTATCTCGTATTATCTCTCGGAAGAATGTTCTTGCAAGATATCTCATTAGTCTCTCCATAGAAAATAGAATTGTCTCGTATTATCTCTCGGAATAATGTTCTTGCAAGATATCTCATTAATCTCTCCGCAGAAAACAGAATTGTCTCGTATTCTCTCTCGGAAGAATGTTCTTGCAAGATATCTCATTAGTCTCTCCAGATAAAAAAACATTATCTCATATTATCTAGGAATAATGTTCTTGCAAAGATATCTCATTAAAGATCTCTCCATGAAAACAGAATTGTCTCGTATTATCTCTCCGGAAGAATATTTCTTGCAAGATATCTCATTGGTCTCTCCATAGAAAACAGGGTGTCTCTATTATCTCTCTCGGAAGAATGTTCTTTGCAAGATATCTCATTAGTCTCTACAGAGAAATGAGAAATTGTCTCGTATTATCTCTCGGAAGAATGTTCTTGCAACTATCTCGTAGTCTCTCCACCCAAAGAAAACAAGAATTGTCTCGTATTATCTCTCGAAGAATGTTCTTGCAAAGCTATCTCATTAGTCTCTCCATATTGTCTCGTATTAAATGTTCAGAAGCTATCTATTAGTCTCCATAGAAAACAGAATTGTCTCTCTCGGAAGAATGTTCTTGCAAGCTATCTCATTGGTCTCTCCATAGAAAACAGAAAATTTGTCTCCTATGCAAAGATACCTCTCTCCATAGGAGAATTAACTTATTATCTCTCAAGAATGTTCTTGCCAGGTATCTCATTAGTCTCTCCATAGAAAACAGAAGATTGTCTCGTATTATCTCTCGGAAGAATGTTCTTGCAAAGGTATCTCATTAAGTCTCTCCATGAAAACAATTGTCTCGTATTATCTCCCGGAAGATGTTCTTGCAAGATATCTCATTAGTCTCTCAGAATTGTCTGGTCTCTCCATAAGATATCTCATTAGTCTCGTATTATCTCTCGGAAGAATGTTCTTGCAAGATATCTCATTTAATCTCTCCATAGAAAACAGAATTGTCTCATGTTATCTCTCGGAAGAATGTTCTTGCAAGATATCCTCATTGGAATCTCTCCATAGAAAACAGAATTGTCTCGTATTATCTCTCGGAAGAATGTTCTTGCAAAATATCTCATTAGTCTCTCCATAGAAAACAGGAATTGTCTCGTATTATCTCTCGGAAGAATGTTCTTGTAAAGATATGTCATTAGTCTCCATCTCCATATCTCGGAAAACAGATATCTTTAGCCTCTCGTATTATCTCTCGGAAGAATGTTCTTGCAAGATATCTCATTAGTCTCCATAGAAAACAGAATTGTCTCGTATTATCTCTCGGAAGAATCTTCTTGTAGCTATCTCATTAGTCTTGAAAACAGGGTATCTCGTATTATCTCTCGGAAGATATTCTTGCAAGATATCTCATTAGTCTCTCCATAGAAAACAGAATTGTCTCGTATTATCTCTCGGAAGAATTTCTTTTAAGATATCTCATTAGTCTCTCCAACAGGAAAAGTATTATCTCTCGGAAGAATATTTCGCAACATAGTATCTCCATAGAAAACGGAATTGTCTGTTCTCGGAAGAATGTTCTATTCTCTCAGAAAACAAAAAAGAATTCTCGTATTATCTCTCGGAAGAATGTTCTTTAAGCTATCTCTTCCTCTCCATAAAAACAGAATTGTCTCGTATTATCTCTCGGGAAGAATGTTCTTGCAAGATATCTCATTAGTCTCAGATAAAAAAACAGGAATTGTATCTCATTAGATATCTCATTGGAAGAGATGTTCTCTCCATTAGTCTCTCCAAAAACAGAATTGTCTGTATTATCTCTCGGAAGAATATTAGGAGGCAAGATCTCATTAGTCTCTCCAGATAAAACAGAATTGTCTCGTATTATCTCTCGGAAGAATGTTCTTGCAAGATATCTCATTAGTCTCTCCATGAAAACGAAGAATGTCTCGTATTATCTCTCGGAAGAATCATTCGGAAGATGTTCTTGCAAGATATCTTATTAGTCTCTCCATAGAAAACAGAATTGTCTCGTATTATCTCTCGGAGAATGTTAACGCGAGGGTATCTCATTAGTCTCTCCAAGAAAACAGAATTTGTCTCGTATTATCTCTCGGAAGAATGTTCTTGCAAGATATCTCATTGAATCTCTCCATAGAAAACAAATTGTCATATTATCTCTCGGAAGAATGTTCTTGTAAAAATATCTCATTAGTCTCTCCATATAAAACAGAATTATCCTCGGAAGAATGTTCTCGTATTATTCTCTCGAATAATTTTCTGCAAGAATATCTCATATAATCTCTCCAGAGAAAACAAGAATTGTCTCGTATTATCTCTCGGAAAGAATCTCATTAGTTCTCCAGAAAACAGAATTGTCTCGATCTCGGAAGAATCAAGATATCATTAGTCTCTCCAGATAAAACAGGAATTGTCTCGTATTATCTCTCTGGGAAGAATGTTCTTACCAAGATATCTCATTAATCTCCAGAGAAAACAGAATTGTCTCGTATTTTCTCTCGGAAGAATGTTCTTGCAAGATATATTAGTCTCTCCATAAAAAAGAAATTGTCTCTCGTATTATCTCTCGGAAGAATGTTCTTGCAAGATATCATTAGTCTCTCCAGAGAAAACAGAAATTGTCTCGTATTATCTCTCGGAGAATCTTCTTTGCAAGATATCTCATTTCTCTCCATAGAAACAGTAAGCTATCTCATTGCAATTCTCCTTAGAAAACAGAATTGTCTCGTATTATCTCTCGGAAGAATGTTCTTGCAAGATATCTCATTAGTCTCTCCAGAAAACAGGGTGTCTCGTATTATCTCTCGGAGAATGTTCTTGAAAGCTATCTCATTAGTCTCTCCATAGAAAACAATTGTCTCGTATTATCTCTCAGAAGAATGCCTCTCAAGGAAAACAGGGTGTCGTATTCTCTCGGAAGAAGATATCATTAGTCTCTCCATAGAAAACAGAATTTGTCTCGTATTATCTCTCGGAAGGAATGTTCTTGCAAGCTATCTCATTAGTCTCTCCCTTAGAAAACAGAATTGTCTCGTATTATCTCGGAAGAATATTCTTACCAAGATATCTCATTATCTCATTAGTCTCTCTCTCGGAAGAATGTTCTTGCAAAGCTATCTCATTGGTCTCCATAGAAAGAAAACACTACTCGTATGATCTCCTCTCATAGAAAATGAATTTCTTATCTCTCGGAAGAAGATATCTCATTAGTCTCTCCACAAGAAAACAGAATTGTCTCGTATTATCTCTCGGAAGAATGTTCTTGCAAATATCTCATTAGTCTCCATGAAAACAGAATTGTCTCGTATTATCTCCCGAAGAATGTTCTTGCAAGATATCTCATTAGTCTCTCCCAGGGTTATCTCATATTATCTCTCGGAAAACAAGATATCTCATTCTCTCCATAGAAAACAGGAATTGTCTCGTATTATCTCTCGGAAGAATATTTCTTGCAAGATATCTCATTAGTCTCTCCATAGAAAACAGAATTTGTCTCGTATTATCTCTCTCGGAAGAATGTTCTTGCAAATGTCATTAGTCTCTCTATAGAAACAGAATTTGTCTCGTATTGTTATCTCTCGGAAGAATGTTCTTGCAATGTCTCATTAGTCTCTCCATAGAAAACAGAATTTGTCTCGTATTATCTCTCCTTGGAAGAGAATGTTCTTGCAAGAAATCTCATTATCTCTAACCTCCATAGAAAACAGAATTGTCTCGTATTATCTCTCTGAAGAATGTTCTTGCAAGATTATCTCATAGAAAAGCCTGTCCATGTATCTCAAATTGTTCTTTCAAGCTATCTCATTAAACAGAGATTTGTTCGTATTCTCAAAGATGTCTCATTAGTCTCTCCATAAAAACTTAAATTGTCTCGTATTATCTCTCAAGAATGTTCTTGCAAGCTATCTCGTTAGTCTCTCCATAGAAAACAGAATTGTCTCGTATTATCTCGGAAGAATGTTCTTGCAAGATATCTCATTAGTCTCTCCAGATAAAAAACAGAATTGTCTCGTATTATCTCTCGGAAGAATGTTCTTTGCAAGATATCTCATTAGTCTCTCCATAGAAAACAGAATTGTCTCGTATTATCTCTCGGAAGAATGTTCTTGCAAGATATCTCATTAGTCTCTCCATAGAAAACAGAATTGTCTATTATCTCTCAAAGAATGTTCTTGCAAGATATCTCATTAAGCCTCTCCATATAAAACAGAATTGTCTCGTATTATCTGGGAAAGAATGTTCTTGCAAAGATATCTCATTAGTCTCTCCATAGAAAATTGTCTCTGTATTATCTCGTATCTCTCGAGAAGCAAACTAATAGTCTCTCCATGTCTCGTATTATCTCGGAAGATATTTCTTGCAAGATATCTCATTAGCCTCCTCATTGTCGTATATCTCGGACAGAATTCTTGCAAGATATATTAGCCTCTCCATAGAAACAATGTTCGTAATATCTCTCGGAAGAATGTTCTCATTAGTCTCTCCATAGAAAACAGAATTGTCTCGTATTATCTCTCGGAAGAATGTTCTTACCAAGATATCTCATTAGTCTCTCCAGATAAAAAAAAACAAGGTGTCTCGTATTATCTCTCGGAATAATGTTCTTACAAGATATCATTAGTCTCTCCATAGAAAACAGAATTGTCTCGTATTATCTCTCGGAAGAATGTTCTTGCAAGATATCTCATTAGTCTCTCCATAAAAAAAAAAATTGTCTCGTATTATCTCTCGGAAGAATGTTCTTTCCAAGATATCTCATTAGTCTCCATGAAAACAGAATTGTCTCGTGTATCTCTCTGAAGATATTTCTTTACAAGATATCATTAGTCTCCCATAGAAAACAGACCGTATTATCTTTGTTCTCAAGTATTATCTCCAGAAAACTCGGAAGATGTTTCTTTTTAAGGATATCTCATTAGTCTCTCCAGATGTTCTTGCAAAATCTCATTAATTGTCTCGTATTATCTCTGGAAGATGTTCTTGTAAGATATCTCATTAGTCTCCATAGAAAACAGGGTTGTCTCGTATTATCTCTCGGAGAATGTTCTTTTAAGATATCTCATTAGCCTCTCTATAGAAAACGAGGGAATTGTCGTATTATCTCTCGGAAGAATGTTCAGCACCAAAGATATCTCATTAGTCTCTCCATAGAAAACAAGAATTGTCTCGTATTATCTCTGGGAAGAATGTTCTTTTAAATATCTCATTAATTCCAGAGAAAACAGAAGATTCTCGTATTATCTCTCGGAAGAATGTTCTTTACAAGATATCTCATTAGCCTCTCCATAGAAAACAGAATTGTCTCGTATTATCTCTCCGGAAGAATGTTCTTGCAAGATATCTCATTAGTCTCTCAGATAAAACGGAAGAATTAACGCAAGCTATCTCGTAGGGTGTCTCGTTATCTCTGGGAATAATGTTCTTGCAAAGATATCTCATTAATCTCTCCGCAAATTGTCTCGTAAAAAGAATTTTCTCGTATTATCTCGGAAGAATTGTCTGGTTCTCGGAAGAATATTCTTGCAAAATTATCTCATTAGTCTCTCCAGATAAAACAAGATATCTCATTGTCTCTCCTCGTATTATCTCTGGGAATAATGTTCTTGCAAGATATATCTCCATTACGTATTATCTCTCTCGGAAGAATGTTCTCCAGATATCTATTAGTCTCCAAACAGAATTGTCTCGTATTATCTCTCGGAAGAATGTTCTTGCAAGCTATCTCATTGGTCTCTCCATAGTATTATCTCTCGGAAGAATGTTCTCGTATTATCTCTCAGAAAGAATGTTCTTCGGAAGAATATATCATTAGTCTCTCCAGATAAAACAAGGAATTGTCTCGTATTATCTCTGGGAATAATGTTCTTGAAAGATATCATTAGCCTCTCTATTAGTCTCTCTCATAGATAAACACAGATTTGTATCGTATTATCTCTCCGGAAGAATGTTCTTGCAAGCTATCTCATTATTCTCTCAGATAAAGCAAGAATTGTCTCGTATTATCTCTGGGAATAATGTTCTTGCAAGCTATCTCATTAGTCTCTCCTTAGAAAACAAATTGTCTCGTATTATCTCTCGGAAGATGTTCTTTAAATATTTCTTGAAAACAATTGTCTCATGTTATCTCATTAGTCTCTCAGATAAAACACCCATTGAGGTGTCTCGTATTATCTCTCGGAAGAATGTTCTTTGCAAGATATCTCATTAGTCTCCATGAAAACAGAATTGTCTCGTATTATCTCTCGGAAGAATGTTCTTGCAAAGATATCTCATTAGTCTCTCCTGAAAACAGAATTGTCTCGTAATATCTCGGAAGAACAATTCGGAAGATATCTCATTAGTCTCCCATAGAAACAGAATTGTCTATTCTCTCTTAAAGGAATGTTCTTCTGCAAGATATCTCATTAAGTCTCTCCACTTAAAGAAAAATAGAATTGTCTCGTATTATCTCTCGGAAGAATGTTCTTGCAAGATATCATTAGTTCTCCATAGAAACAGAATTGTCTCTCCAAAGATATCTGACATTCCATCGAAAACAGAATGTTCTTGGAAGATTCTTAGCCTCTCTCGAAAACAGAATTGTTCATATTATCTCTCGGAAGCTATCTCATTAGCCTCTCCATAAAAAATGAATTGTCTCGTATTATCTCTCGGAAAAATGTTCTTGCAAGATATCTCATTAGCCTCTCCATATAAAACAGAATTGTCTTCAATATTATCTCTGGGAAGAATGTTCTTGCAAGATATCTCATTAGTCTCCATAGAAATTATCTCAGAATTGCGCAAGATATCTCGTATTATCAGGGTGTCTAATATCTCAGAAGAATGTTCTTTGCAAGATATCATTAGTCTCTCCATAGAAAACAGGAATTGTCTCGTATTATCTCTCGGAAAAATGTTCTTGCAAGATATCTCATTAGTCTCCAGAGAAAAAGGGTGTCTCAAGGGACATATCTCATTGTCCTCAATATTATCTCTCGGAAGAATGTTCTTTGCAAAGCTATCTCATTAGTCTCTCCATAGAAAACAGGTGTCGTATTATCTCTCGGAAGATGTTCTTTGCAAGATATCTCATTAGTCTCTCCAAAAAACCAGAATTGTCTCGTATTATCTCTCGGAAGAATGTTCTTGCTAGATATCTCATTAGTCTCTCCATAGAAAACAGGAATTGTCTAAACGTATCTCTCTGAAGAATGTTCTTGCAAAATATCTCATTGAAAACGGTCTCTCCGAAGAAAACAAAGATCTTCCATTGTCTGTCAGTTATCTCGGAAGAATGTTTTTTCTATTGAGAATGTCCTGAAAACATTGTCCTCTCCGGAAAACAAGATATCTCATTAGTCTCTCGTATTCTCGGATTATCTCTCGGAGAATGTTCTTGCAAGATATCTCATTAGTCTCTCCATAGAAAACACGAAAGAATTGTCTAGAAAACAAAATTCTCTCATTATCTCTGTGAATAAGTTTCTTGCAAGATATCTCATTAGTCTCTCCATAGAAAACAGAATTGTCTCGTATTATCTCTCTCGGAAGAATGTTCTTGCAAGATATCTCATTAGTCTCTCCAGATAAAACAGAATTGTCTCGTATTATCTCTCGGAAGAATGTTCTTGCAAGATATCTCATTAGTCTCCATAGAAAACAGAAAATTATCTCTCGGAAGAATTAGTCTCTCCATTAGATAAAAAAATATCTCATTATCTCTCCAGAGAAGAATGTGAAAACTTGTCTTAATTATCTCTCGGAAGAATGTTCTTGCAAAGATATCTCATTAGTCTCCAGAGAAAACAGAATTGTCTCGTATTATCTCTCGGAAGAATGTTCTTGCAAGATATCTCATTAGCCTCTCCAGAGAAAACAGAATTGTCGTGTTATCTCTCGGAAGAATGTTCTTGCAAGATATCTCATTAGTCTCTCCATAGAAAAGAATTGTCTTATCTCTCGGAAGAATGTTCTGCAAGATATCTCATTAGTCTCTCCAGGAAAACAGAATTGTCTCGTGTCTCTCGGAAGATGTTCTTTTAAGATATCTCATTAGTCTCTCCAGATAGAAAACAGAATTGTCTCGTATTATCTCTCAGGAATGATGTTCACGAGATATCTCATTAGCCTCTCCATAGAAAACAAATTGTCTCGTATTATTCTCTCGGAAGAATGTTCTTGCAAGATATCTCATTAGTCTCTCCATATAAAACAAGATTGTCTCGTATTATCTCTCGGAATAATGTTCTTGCAAGATATCATTAGTCTCTCCATAGAAAACCAGATTGTCTCGTATTATCTCTCGGAAGAATGTTCTTTGAAGATGTCTGTTAGTCTCTCCATAGAAAACAGGGTGTCTCGTATTATCTCTCGGAAGAATGTTCTTTAAGATGTCTCATTAGCCTCTCCAGGAAAACAGAATTGTCTCGTATTTATCTCTCGGAATATTTTCTGCAAGATGTCTCATTAGTCTCTCTCGTATTATCTCGGAAAAATGTTCAGATATCATTGAATCTCTGTATTATCTCTCCGGAAGAATGAAGATATCTCATTTCTTCCATGAAAACAGAATTGTCTCGTATTATCTCTCGGAAGAATGTTCTTGCAAGATATCTCATTCTCCATAGAAAACAGAATTGTCTCGTATTATCTCTCGGAAGAATGTTCTTGCAAAGATATCTCATAGAAAATTAGTCTCTCCATAGAAAACAGAATTAGTCTCTCCAAGTATTTATCTCTCGGAAGAATGTTCTTGCAAGATATCTCATTAGTCTCTCCATAGAAAACAGAATTGTCTCGTATTATCTCTCGGAAGAATCATTAGTCTCTCCATAGAAAAAACTCGTATTATCTCTGAATGTTCTCAATTATCTCCATAGAAAAAGAATTGTCTCATTATCTCTCAAAAGAATTTCTTGCAATATCTCCATAGAAAACAGAATTGTCTCGTATTATCTCTCGGAAGAATGTTCTTGCAAAGATATCTCATTAGTCTCTCCAGAGAAAACAGAATTGTCTCGTATTATCTCTCGGAAGAATGTTCTTGCAAGATATCTCATTAGTCTCTCCAGAGAAAACAGAATTGTCTCGTATTATCTCTCGGAAGAATGTTCTTGCAAGATATCTCATTAGTCTCTCCAGAAAAAACAGAATTGTCTCGTATTATCTCTCGGAAGAATGTTCTTGCCAAGATATCTCATTAGCAAGTATTATCTCTCGGAAGAATGTTCCATAGCTATCTCATTAGTCTCTCCATAGAAAACAGAATTGTCTCGTATTATCTTCGGAAGAATGTTCTTGCAAGATATCTCATTAGATCTCTCCATAGAAAACAGAATTGTCTCGTATTATCTCTCGAAGAATGTTCTTGCAAGATATCTCATTAGTCTCTCCATAGAAAAACAGAATTGTCTCTCCATAGAAAATATTATCTCTCGGAAGAATGTTCTTGCAAGATATCTCATTAGTCTCTCCAGATAAAACAGAATTGTCTCGTATTATCTCTCGGGGAATGTTCTTAAAAGATATCCTATTAGTCTCTCCATAGAAAAAACACTGTATTTGTCTCAAGTATTAGTCTCCACAGAAAACAGAATTTTCTGTATTTCGGAAGAATGTTCTGTAAGATGTCTCATTAGTCTCTCCACATAGAAAAACAGAATTGTCTCGTATTATTTTATCGGAAGAATGTTCTTGCAAGATATCTTCATTAGTCTCCAGATAGAAAACAGAATTGTCTCGTATTATCTCTGGGAAAAATGTTCTGCAAGATATCTCATTAGTCTCTCCATAGAAAACAGGAATTGTCCTCCAATTATCTCTCGGAAGAATGTTCTTTGCAAGATATCTCATTTAGTCTCCAGAGAAAAACAGAATTGTCTCGTATTATCTCCTCGGAAAATGTTCTTGCCAAGATATCATTAGTCTCCATAGAAAACAGAATTCGTCGTAATATCTCTCGGAAGAATGTTCTTGCAAGATATCTCATTAGTCTCTCCAGATAAAACAGAATTGTCTCTGTATTATCTCTGGGGAATGTTCTGCAAATATCTCATTAGTCTCTCCATAGAAAAACAGAATTGTCTCGTATTATCTCTCTGAAGAATGTTCTTGCAAAGCTATCTCATTAGTCTCCTCCAGATAAAAAAAATTGGTTTTATTATTCCTGGGAAGAATGTTCTTGCAAGATATCTCATTAGTCTCCATAGGAAGAATTGTTTCTCTCGGAAGAATGTTCTCAAGATATCTCATTAGTCTCCATAGAAAACAGAATTGTCTCTGTATTCTCTCGGAAGAATGTTTCTTGCAAGATATCTCATTAGTCTCTCCAGATAAAACAGAATTGTCTCGTATTATCTCTGGGAAGAATGTTCTTGCAAGATATCTCATTAGTCTCCATAGAAACAGAATTGTCTCGTATTATTCCTCGGAAGAATGTTCTTGCAAGATATCTCATTAGTCTCCAGAGAAAGTTGAATTGTCTCGTATTATCTTCTCGAAGAATGTTCTTGCAAGCTATCCATTATCCTCCATAGAAAAGAATTGTCTCGTATTATTCTCGAAGAAATGTTCATTGCAAGATATCTCTCCAGAGAAAACAGAATTGTCTTGTATTATCTCTCGGAACAATGTTTCTTTGCAAGATATCTCATTAGTCTCCATAGAAACAGAATTGTCTCGTATTATCTCTCGGGGAAGAATGCCTTGCAAGATATTCCATTAGTCTCTCCAGATAAACAAATTGTTTCCTGTATTATCTTGGGAATAATGTTCAAGCTATCTCATTAGTCTCCATAGAAAACAGAATTGTCTCGTATTATCTCACGGAAGAATGTTCTTGCAAGATATCTCATTAGTCTCTCCATAGAAAAAACAGAATTGTTCGGGTATTATCTCTGGGAAGAATGTTCTCAAAAGATATTCTATTAGTCTCCAGATAAAACAGAATTGTCTCTGCACATTCTCTGTAAGAATGATCTTGCAAGATATCTCATTAGTCTTTTCCAGAGAAAACAGAAATTGTCTCAAAATATCTCTCGGAAGAATTTTTCGCAAGATATCCCTATTAGTCTCCAGATAAAACAGAATTGTCTGTATTATCTCTGGGAAGAATGTTCTTGCAAGATATCTCTATTAGTCTCTCCAGAGAAAACAGAATTAGTTCTGCAAAAATATCTCTCGGAAGAATGTTCTTGCAAGATATCTTCATTAGCCTCTCCAGAAAAACAGAATTTTCGTATTATCTCTCTCGAAGAATGTTCTTTGCAAGATATCTCATTAGTCTCTCCATAGAAAACAGAATTGTCTCGTATTATCTCGGAAGAATGTTTCTCAAGATATCTCATTAGTCTCTCCAGAGAAAACAGAATTGTCTCGTATTATCTCTCGGAAGAATGTTCTTAAAAGATATCTCATTAGTCTCTCCAGAAAACAGAATTCTCGTATTATCTCTCGGAAGAATGTTCTTTGCAAAGATATCTCATTAGTCTCTCCATAGAAAACAGAATTGTCTCGTATTATCTCTCGGAAGAATGTTCTTTGCAAGATATCTCATTAGTCTCTCCATAGAAAAACAGAATTGTCTCGTATTATCTCTCGGAAGAATGTTCTTGCAAGATATCTCATTAGTCTCTCCAGAGAAAACAGAATTGTCTCGTATTTCTCTCGGAAGAATGTTCTTGCAAGATATCTCATTAGTCTCTCCAGAGAAAACAGAATTGTCTCGTATTATCTATCTCGGAAGAATGTTCTTGCAAGATGTCTCATTAGTCTCTCCAAAGAAAGCAGAGATTTGTCTCGTATTGTCTCTCGGAAGATGTTCTTGCAAGATGTCTCACATTTAGTCTCCATAGAAAACAGAATTTGTATTATCTCATGTCTTTCTCCATAGAAAACAGAATTGTTCTTCGAAAGTATTTTCAAGATATCTCATTAGTCTCTCCAGAAAAAACAGAATTGTCTCTGTATTATCTCTCGAAGAATGTTCTTTGCAAGATATCTCATTAGTCTCTCCATAGAAAACAGAATTGTCTCAGGCTATCAGAATAAGTTTCTCAAGATATCTATTAGTCTCTCCAGGAAAAACAGAATGTTTCAAAGGCTTTGAAGAATGTTCTTTTGCAAGATATCTCATTCTCCTCCAGATAAAAGGATTGTCTCATGTATTATCTCAATGTTTGAAGATAATAGTTCTCCATAGAAAATAGAAGATATCTCATTAGCCTCTCTACAGAAAAGCAAATTGTCTCGTTATGTCTGGGAATAAATGTTCTTTTAAGATGTCTCATTAGTCTCTCCATAGAAAAACAGAATTGTCTCAGTCATTCGGAAGAATGTTTCTTGGTAAGATATCCTCATTAGTCTCTCCAGAAAACAGAATTGTCTCTGTATTCTCCTGGGAAGAATGTTCTTGCAAGATACATCTCATTAGTCTCTCCAGATAAACAGAATTGTCCTGTATTATCTCTGGGGAAGAATGTTTTGCAAGATATCATTAGTCTCTCCAGAAAAACAGAATTGTCCTTGTATTATCTCTCAGAATAATGTTCTTGCAAGATATCTCATTAGTCTCTCCAGAGAAAAAACAGAATTGTCCGTATTATCTCCGGAAGAATGTTCTGGCAAGATATCTCATTAGTCCTCCAGAGAAACAGAATTGTCTCATTATCTCTCGAAGAATGTTCTAAAAAGATATCCTATATAGCTCTCCAGAAAAACAGAAGATATCTTCACGGAAGTATGTTCTTGCAAGATATCCATATCTCCAAAGAAAGCAGAATTGTCTCGTATTATCTCCCTTGAAGAATGTTCTTGCAAGATATCTCATTGGTCTCCTCCATAGAAAACAGAATTGTCTTCGTATTATCTCTCTTGAAGAATGTTCTTGCAAAATATCTTATTAGTCTCCTTAGAAAAAATAGAATTCAAAGTCTCGTATTATCTCCCAGAGAAAAAAAAGAATGTTCTTGCAAGATATCTCATTAGCCTCCAGAAAACAGAATTGTCTCGTATTATCTCTCGGAAGAATGTTCAAAAGATATCTCATTAGTCTCTCCATAGAAAACAGAATTGTCTCTAATGGCCATTCTCGAAGAACATGTTCTTGCAAGATATCTCATTAGTCTCCAGAGAAAAACAGAATTGTCTCTGTATTATCTCTCGGAAGATATGTCGTTCTTGAAAACAGAAGATATCTCGGAAGAATGTTCTGTAAGATATCCTCCATTAGCCTCCATAGAAAACAGAATTGCCCTCATTATCTCCTGGAAGAATGTTCTTGCAAGATATCTCATTAGTCTCTCCAGAGAAAACAGAATTGTCTCTGTATTATCTCTCGGAAGAATGTCTTGCAAGATATATCTCATTATTCTCTCCATAGAAACAGAATTGTCCTGTATTATCTCCTCGGAAGAATGTTCTTGCAAAGATATTTCATTAGTCTCTCCAGAGAAAACAGAATTGTCCTCTCTGTCATATCCTCGGAAGAATGTTCTGCAAGATATCTCATTAGTCTCCATAGAAAACAGATTTGTTCTGTATTACCTGGAAGAATATTCTTGCAAGTTATCCTCATTAGTCTCCTATAGAAAACAGAATGAATTGTCCTGCATTATCTCTTCGAAGAATGTTCTTGCAAGGTATCTCATTGTCCCTCCACAGAAAACAGAATTGTCCGTATTAATGAAGAATGTTCTTGTGTTCATTAGTCTCTCCATAGAAGAATCCTCTTTCGAAGAATAGAGATCTCATTAGTCTCCATAGAAAACAGAATTGTCTCGCATTATCTCTAAGAATGTTCTTTTAAAAGGTATCTCATTAGTCTCCATAGAAAAACAGAATTGTCTCAGTATTATCTCCTCGAAGAATGTTCTGCAAGATATCTCATTAGTCTCCCATAGAAAACAGAATTGTTCTATTATCTCCTCGGAAGAAATGTTCTTTAAAATATCTCATTAGTCTCCATAGAAAACAGAATTGTCTCGTATTATCTCTCGGAAGAATGTTCTTTGCAAGATATCTCTATTAGTCTCTCCATAGAAAACAGAATTGTCTCGTATTATCTCTCGGAAGAATGTTCTTGCAAGATATCTCATTAGTCTCCATAGAAACAGAATTGTATAATATTATCTCTCGGAAGAATGTTCTTAAAAGATATCTCAGCTAGTCTCTCTGTATTAATTAGTTCCATTATCTCCACAGAAAACAAAGCACATTCCTCGAAGGAATGCAAGATATCTATTAGTCTCTAGAAAACAGAATTATCTATTATCTCGGAAGAATGTTTCTGCAAGATATCTCATTAGTTTCTTATAGAAAACTCCATATCTCCTCGAAGAACAGATATCTCATTAGTCTCATAGGTAGAATTATCTCTCCGGAAGAATATTTCTGCAGCATATCTCATTAGACTCTCCAGAAGAAAGTAGAATTGTCTCGTATTATCTCTCCGGAAGAATGTTCTTGCAAGCTATCTCATTAGTCTCTCCATAGGAAAACAGGGTTCTGGTATTATTCTCGAAGAATGTTCTTGCAAGATATCTCATTAGTCTCCATAGAAAACTTGGGAATAATGTCTCAAGATATCTCATTAGTTCCATAGAAAAAGAATTGCCTTTGTTCTTGCAAGCTATCTCGTAGTCTCTCAGATAAAACAGAATTGTCTCGAAACATCTCTGGGAATAATGTTAAGATCTCTCGGAAGAATAGAAAACAGAATTGTCTCATCGGAAGAATGTTCTCCATAGCCATCCAGAATTAGTCTCGTGTTATCTCTCGGAAGAATGTTCTGGTAAGATATCTCATTAGTCTCTCTGGATAAAACAGAATTGTCTTGTATTATCTCTGGGAATAGATATTCTTGCAAGATATCTCATTAGTCTCTCCATAGAAAACAGAATTGTCTCGTATTATCTCTCGGAAGAATGTTCTTGCAAGATATCTCATTAGTCTCTCCAGAGAAAACAGAATTGTCTCGTATTATCTCTCGGAAGAATGTTCTTGCAAGATATCTCATTAGTCTCTCCATAGAAAAAAACAGAATTGTCTCGTATTATCTCTCGGAAGAATGTTCTTGCAAGATATCTCATTAACCTCTCCATAGAAAACAGAATTGTCTCATATTATCTCTCGAAGAGATGTTCTTGCAAGATATCTCATTAGTCTCTCAAAGAAAACAGAATTGTCTCGTATTATCTCTCGGAAGAATGTTCTTGCAAGATATCTCATTAGTCTCTCCAGAGAAAACAAGAAGTATTGTCTCTCTTATGTGTTTTCATCTCATTCTCTCCATCTCTGAAAAGAACGTTCTGCAAGATAATATTCTTCCAGATAAAACAGAATTGTCTCTGTATTATCTCTCGGAAGAATGTTCTTGCAAGATATCTCAATTGCAAGTCTCTCCATAGAAAAGCAGAATTGTCTCCATTATTCTCGGAAGAATGTTCTTTGGAATGTCTCATTAGTCTCCAGAGAAAACAGAATTGTCTCGTGTTATCTCTCGGAAGAATGTTTTGCAAGATGTCTCATTAGTCCTCTCCAGAGAAAACAGGGTCCTCGAAGAATGTATTATCTCTCCGGAAGAATCTCCTTTCGAAGAATGTTCTGCAAGATATCATTAGTCTCTCGAAAGAATGTTCTGCAAGATATCTCACGTCTCCCAGTGAAAACAGAACAATCGTTATCTCTCTCGAAGAATGTTCTTTGTAAGATATCTCATTGGTCTCCAGAGAAAACAGAATTTGACATCTCTCTAAGTATTATTCTCCATAGAAACAGAATTGTTCTTGCAAAATATCTGCAAGACATCCTAGTCTCCATAGAAAACAGATTGTCTCGTATTATCTCTCGGAGTCATGTTCTTAAAGTTAAATCATTAGTCCTCCAGAGAAACAGAATTGTCCTCTGTATGATCCTCGGAAGAATGTTTCTTGCAAGATATCTCATTAGTCTCTCCATAGAAAAACAGAATTGTCTCGTATTATCTCTCGGAAGAATGTTCTTGCAAGATATCTCATATTGGGTCTCTCCATAGAAAACAGAATTGTCTCTGTATTATCTCTCGGAAGAATGTTTTGCAAGATATCTCATTAGTCTCTCCAGAGAAAACAGAATTGTCTCGTATTATCTCTGGAAGAATGTTTTGCAAGATATCTCATTAGTCTCCATAGAAAACAGAATTGTCTTGTATATCTCTCGGAAGAATGTTCTTGCAAGATATCTCATTGGGTCTCTCCAGATAAAACAGAATTGTCTCTGTATTATCTCTGGGGAATAATATCTCATTGCAAGATATCTCATTCGAAGAATGTTCTCTCCTCCATAGAAACAGAATTGTCTCGTATTATCTCTCGGAAGAATGTTCTTGCAAGATATCTCATTAGGTCTCCAGGAGAAAACAGAATTGTCTCTGCATTATCTCTGGGGAAGAATGTTGTTTGTAAGATATCTCATTAGTCTCTCCAGAAAACAGAATTGTCTCGTATTATCTCTCGGAAGAATGTTCTTGCAAGATATCTCATCGGAAGTCTCTCCAAAGAAAACAGAATTGTCTCGTATTATCTCTCGGAAGAATGTTCTTGCAAGATATCCTCATTAGTCTCTCCAAAGAAAACAGAATTGTCTCGTATTATCTCTCGGAAGAATGTTCTTGCAAGAATGTCTCATTAGTCTCTCCAGATAAAAAAATTGTCTCGTATTATCTCTGGGAAGAATTTTCTTGCAAGATATCTCATTAGTCTCTCCATAGAAAAAACAGAATTGTCTCGTATTATCTCTCGGAAGAATGTTCTTGCAAGATATCTCATTAGTCTCTCCATAGAAAAAACAGAATTGTCTCGTATTATCTCTCGGAAGAATGTTCTTGCAAGATATCTCATTAGTCTCTCCAGAGAAACAGAATTATTGTCTGTATTATCTCTCGGAAGAATGTTCTTTGCAAGATATCTCATTAGTCTCTCCATAGAAAACAGAATTGTCTCGTATTATCTCTCGGAAGAATGTTCTTGCAAAAGATATCTCATTAGGTCTCTCCATAGAAAAACAAACAGAATTTGTCATGTTCAAGCTATCTCATTATCTTCCATAGAAAAAAGAATGTTCTTCGGAAAGAATATTCTCGTAAGATATCTCATTAGTCTCCATAGAAAACAGAATTGTCTCGTATTATCTCTCGGAAGAATGTTCTTGCAAGATATCTCATTAGAAAACAGAATTGTCTCCATGAAGAAAACAGATATCTATTAGTCTCTGTATTATCTCTCGGAAGAATGTTCTTGCAAGATATCTCATTAGTCTCCATATAAAACAGAATTGTCTTGTATTATCTCTCGGAAGAAATGTTCTTGCAAGATATCTCATTAGTCTCTCCATAGAAAACAGAATTGTCTCTGTATTATCTCTCGGAAGAATGTTCTTGCAAAATATATCTCATTAGTCTCTCCATAGAAAACAGAATTGTCTCAAAATATTATCTCGGAAGAATGTTCTTGCAAGATATCTCATTATCTCCATAGAAAACAGAATTGTCTCGTATTATCTCTCGGAAGAATGTTCTTGCAAGATATCTCATTAGTCTCCATAGAAAAACAGAATTGTCTCGTATTATCTCTCGGAAGAATGTTCTTGCAAGATATCTCATTAGTCTCTCCATAGAAAACAGAATTGTCTCTGTATTATCTCTCGGAAGAATGTTCTTGCAAGATATCTCATTAGATCTCTCTATAGAAAAAACAGAATTGTCTCGTATTATCTCTCGGAAGAATGTTCTTGCAAGATATCTCATTAACCTCTCCAGAGAAAACAGAATTGTCTCGTATTATCTCTCGGAAGAATGTTCTTGCAAGATATCTCATTAGTCTCTCCAGAGAAAACAGAATTGTCTCGTATTATCTCTCTCGGAAGAATGTTCTTGCAAGATATCTCATTAGTCTCTCCAGAGAAAACAGAATTGTCTCTGTATTATCTCCTTGAAGAATGTTCTTGCAAGATATCTCATTAGTCTCTCCAGAGAAAACAGAATTGTCTCGTATTATCTCTCGGAAGAATGTTCTGCAAGATATCTCATTAGTCTCCATAGAGAAAACAGAATTGTCTCTGTATTATCTCTCGGAAGAATGTTCTTGCAAGATATCTCATTAGTCTCTCTCCAAAGAAAACAGAATTGTCTGTATTATCTCTCGGAAGAATGTTCTTGCAAGATATCTCATTGGGGTCTCTCCAGAGAAAACAGAATTGTCTCGTATTATCTCTCGGAAGAATGTTCTTGCAAGATATCTCATTAGTCTCTCCATAGAAAACAGAATTGTCTCGTATTCTCTCGGAAGAATGTGTTCTTGCAAGACATCTCATTAGCCTCCAGAGAAAAACAGAATTGTCTCCATTATCTCTCGGAAGAATTTTCTTGCAAGATATCTCATTAGTCTCCATAGAAAACAGAATTGTCTCGTATTATCTCTCGGAAGAATGTTCTTTAAAGATATCTCATTAGTCTCTCCATAGAAAACAAGAATTGTCTCGTATTATCTCTCGGAAGAATGTTCTTTGCAAGATATCTCATTAGCCTCTCCATAGAAAACAGAATTGTATTATGTATCTCTCGGAAGAATGTTCTTGCAAGATATCTCATTAGTCTCTCCAGAAAACAGAATTGTCTCTCATTATCTCTTGGAAGAATGTTCTGCAAGATATCTCATTAGTCTCTCCAGAGAAAACAGAATTGTCTCGTATTATCTCTCGGAAGAATGTTCTTGCAAGATATCTCATTAGTCTCTCCAGAGAAAACAGAATTGTCTCGTATTATCTCTCGGAAGAATGTTCTTTGCAAGATATCTCATTAGTCTCTCTCCATAGAAAACAGAATTGTCTCTGTATTATCTCTCGGAAGAATGTTGTTTGCAAGATATCTCATTAGTCTCTCCAGAGTAAAACAGAATTGTCTCATTATCTCTCGGAAGAATGTTCTTGCTAGATATCTCATTAGTCTCTCCATAGAAAACAGAATTGTCTCGTATTATCTCTCGGAAGAATATTCTTGCAAGATATCTCATTAGTCTCTCCAGAGAAAACAGAATTGTCTCGTATCTCTCGGAAGAATGTTCTTGCAAGATATCTCATTAGTCTCCATAGAAAACAGAATTGTCTGTATTATCTCAGAAATGTTCTGCAAGATATCTCATTAGTCTCTCCATAGGAAGAATTGTCTCGTATTATCTCTCGGAAGAATATTCTTGCAAGATATCTCATTAGTCTCCATAGAAAAACAGAATTGTCTCTGTATTATCTCTCGGAAGAATGTTCTTGCAAGATATCTCATTATCTCCAGAGAAAACAGAATTGTCTCATTATTATCTCGGAAGAATGTTCTTGCAAGATATCTCATTAGTCTCCAGATAGAAAACAGAATTGTCTCGTATTATCTCTCGGAAGAATGTTCTTGCAAGATATCTCATTAGTCTCTCCATAGAAAACAGAATTGTCTCGTATTATCTCTCGGAAGAAGAATGTTCATTTTGAGAAAAGAATATCTCATTAGTCTCTCCATCCATAAAACAGAATTGTCTCGTATTATCTCTCGGAAGAATGTTCTGCAAGATATCTCATTAGTCTCTCCAGAAAACAGAATTGTCTCGTATTATCTCTCGGAAAGAATGTTCTTTAAAGATATCTCATTAGTCTCTCCATAGAAAACAGAATTGTCTCGTATTATCTCTCGGAAGAATGTTCTTGCAAGATATCTCATTAGCCTCTCCAGAGAAAACAGAATTGTCTCGTATTATCTCTCGAAGAATGTTCTTGTAAGATATCTCATTAGTCTCTCCAGAGAAAACAGAATTGTCTCGTATTATCTCTCGGAAGAATGTTCTTGCAAGATATCTCATTAGTCTCTCCATAGAAAACAGAATTGTCTCTCATTATGGAAGAATGTTCTGCAAGATATCATTAGCCTCTCCAGAAAACAGAATTGTTCTCGTATTATCTCTCGGAAGAATGTTCTTGCAAGATATCTCATTAGTCTCTCCATAGAAAACAGAATTGTCTCGTATTCTCGGAAGAATCTCTCTGCAAATATCTCATTAGTCTCCATAGAAAACAGAATTGTCTCTGTATTATCTCAGAGAAACAGAATTAAGAATGTTCTCAAGATATCTATTCTCTCCATAGAAAACAGAATTGTCTAGTATTATCTCTCGGAAGAATGTTCTTGCAAGATATCTCATTAGTCTCTCCAGAGAAAACAGAATTGTCTCGTATTATCTCTCGAAGAATGTTCTTGATATCTCATTAGCCTCTCCAGAGAAAAACAGAATTGTCTCGTATTATCTCTCGGAAGAATGTTCTTGCAAGATATCTCATTAGTCTCCAAGAGAAAACAGAATTGTCTCGTATTATCTCTCGGAAGAATGTTCTTTGCAAGATATCTCATTAGTCTCTCCATAGAAAACAGAATTGTCTCTTGTATTATCTCTCGGAAGAATGTTCTTGCAAGATATCTCATTAGTTCTCCATAGAAAAAACAGAATTGTCTCGTATTATCTCTCGGAAGAATTTTCTTGCAAGATATCTCATTAGTCTCTCCAGAGAAAACAGAATTGTCTCGTATTATCTCTCGGAAGAATGTTCTTGCAAGATATCTCATTAGTCTCTCCAGAGAAAACAGAATTGTCTCGTATTATCTCTCGGAAGAATGTTCTTGCAAGATATCTCATTAGTCTCTCCAGAGAAAAACAGAATTGTCTCGTATTATCTCTCGGAGAATGTTCTTGCAAGATATTCATTAGTCTTCCATAGAAAACAGAATCATTCGTATTATCTCTCCAGTCTCCATAGAAAACAGAATTGTCTTCGTATTATCTCTCGGAAGAATGTTCTTGCAAGATATCTCATTAGTCTCTCCATAGAAAACAGAATTGTCTCTGTATTATCTCTCGGAAGAATGTTCTTGCAAGATATCTCATTAGTCTCTCCAGAAAACAAAACAGAATTGTCTCGTATTATCTCTCGGAAGAATGTTCTTGCAAGATATCTCATTAGTCTCTCCATAGAAAACAGAATTGTCTCGTATTATCTCTCGGAAGAATGTTCTTGCAAGATATCTCATTAGTCTCTCCAGATAAAACAGAATTGTCTCGTATTATCTCTGGGAATAATGTTCTTGCAAGATATCTCATTAGTCTCTCCATAGAAAACAGAATTGTCTCGTATTATCTCTCGGAAGAATGTTCTTGCAAGATATCTCATTAGTCTCTCCAGAGAAAACAGAATTGTCTCGTATTATCTCTCGGAAGAATGTTCTTGCAAGATATCTCATTAGTCTCTCCATAGAAAACAGAATTGTCTCGTATTATCTCTCGGAAGAATGTTCTTTTGCAAGATATCTCATTAGCCTCTCCTCAGAAAAACAGAATTGTCTCGTATTATCTCGGAAGAATGTTCTTTGCAAGATATCTCATTAGCCTCTCCATAGAAAACAGAATTGTCTCTGTATTATCTCTCGAAGAATGTTCTTGCAAGATATCTCATTAGTCTCTCCATAGAAAAACAGAATTGTCTCGTATTATCTCTCGGAAGAATGTTCTTTAAAGATATCTCATTAGTCTCTCCAGAGAAAAACAGAATTGTCTCGTATTATGTCTCGGAAGAATGTTCTTGCAAGATATATCTCATTAGTCTCTCCAGAGAAAAACAGAATTGTCAGTATTATCTCTCGGAAAAATGTTCTTGCAAGATATCTCATTAGCCTCTCCAGAAAACAGAATTGTCTGTATTATCTCTCGGAAGAATGTTCTTGCAAGATATCTCATTAGTCTCTCCATAGAAAACAGAATTGTCTCGTATTATCTCTCGGAAGAATGTTCTTTGCAAGATATCTCATTAGTCTCTCCAGGAGAAAACAGAATTGTCTCGTATTATCTCTGGGAAGAATGTTCTTGCAAGATATCTCATTAGTCTCTCCAGAAAAACAGAATTGTCTCGTATTATCTCTCTCGGAAGAATGTTCTTGCAAGATATCTCATTAGTCTCTCCAGAGAAAAAACAGAATTGTCTCGTATTATCTCTCGGAAGAATGTTCTTGCAAGATATCTCATTAATCTCTCCAGAGAAAAACAGAATTGTCTCGTATTAGGTCTCGGAAGAATGTTCTTGCAAGATATCTCATTAGTCTCTCCATAGAAAACAGATGTCTTGTTCTGCAAATATCCTCATTTGTCTCTCCAGAGAAAACAGAATTGTCTCGTATTATTCTCGGAAGAATGTTCTTGCAAAGATATCTCATTAGCCTCTCCAGAAAAAACAGAATTGTCTCGTATTATCTCCTCGGAAGAATGTTCTTGCAAGATATCTCATTAGTCCTCCATAGAAAACAGAATTGTCTCTGTATTATCTCTCGAAGAATGTTCTGCAAGATATCCATTAGTCTCTCCAGAGAAAACAGAATTGTCCGTATTATCTCTCGGAAGAATGTTCTTGCAAGATATCTCATTAGTCTCCATAGAAAACAGAATTGTCTCGTATTATCTCTCGGAAGAATGTTCTTGCAAGATATCTCATTAGTCTCTCCAGAGAAAACAGAATTGTCTCGTATTATCTCTCGGAAGAATGTTCTTGCAAGATATCTCATTAGTCTCTCCAGAGAAAACAGAATTGTCTCGTATTATCTCTCGGAAGAATGTTCTGCAAGATATCTCATTAGTCTCCATAGAAAACAGAATTGTCTCGTATTATCTCTCGGAAGAATGTTCTGCAAGATATCTCATTAGTCTCCAGAGAAAAAGAATTGTCTCTGTATTATCTCTCGGAAGAATGTTCTTTGCAAAATATCTTATTAGTCTCTCATTACCTCTCCGGAAGAATATTCTTGAAGAAGATACATTAGTCAGTATCTCCATAGAAAACAGAATTGTCTCGTATTATCTCTCGGAAGAATGTTCTTTTGCAAGATATCTCATTAGTCTCCTCCATAGAAAAACAGAATTGTCTCTGTATTATCTCTCGGAAGAATGTTCTATAAAAAGATATCTCATTAGTCTCTCCATAGAAAAAACAGAATTGTCTCGTATTATCTCTCGAAGAAATGTTCTTGCAAGATATCTCATTAGTCTCTCCAGAGAAAACAGAATTGTCTGTATTATCTCTGGGGAAGAATGTTCTTGCAAGATATCTCATTAGTCTCTCCATAGAAAACAGAATTGTCTCGTATTATGTCTCGGAAGAATGTTCTTGCAAGATATCTCATTAGCCTCTCCAGAGAAAACAGAATTGTCTCGTATTATCTCTCGGAAGAATGTTCTTGCAAGATATCTCATTAGTCTCCATAGAAAACAGAATTATCGTATTATCTCTCGGAAGAATGTTCTTGCAAGATATCTCATTAGTCTCTCCATAGAAAACAGAATTGTCTCTGTATTATCTCTCGGAAGAATGTCTTGCAAGATATCTCATTAGCCTCCAGAAAACAGAATTGTCTCTTTGCAAGTATCTCATTATCTCCAGAGAAAAACAGAATTGTTCGTATTATCTCTCGGAAGAATCTCAAGATATCTCATTAGTCTCTCCAGATAAAAAAACAGAATTGTCTCTATTATCTCTCGGAAGAATGTTCTTGCAAGATATCTCATTAGTCTCTCCAGAGAAAACAGAATTGTCTCGTATTATCTCTCGGAAGAATGTTCTTTGCAAGATATCTCATTAGTCTCTCCAGAGAAAACAGAATTGTCTCTGTATTATCTCTCGGAAGAATGTTCTTGCAAGATATCTCATTAACCTCTCCATAGAAAAACAGAATTGTCAAATATTCTCGAAGAATGTTCTTGCAAGTATTATGTCTCTCCAAAGAAAAGAATGTTCTTATTATCTTCTCGAAGATATCTCATTAGATATCTCAGATAAAAACAGAAATTGTCTCGTATTATCTCTCGGAAGAATGTTCTTGAAGAATTTTCTGCAAGATATCTCATTAGTCTCTCCAGAGAAAACAGAATTGTCTCTGTATTATCTCTGGGGAAGAATGTTCTTGCAAGATATCTCATTAGAAAACTCTCCATAGAAAACAGAATTGTCTCTCCATAGTATTATCTCTCGGAAGAATGTTCTTGCAAGATATCTCATTAGTCTCCTCCAGAGAAAACAGAATTGTCTCGTATTATTCTCTGGGAAGAATGTTCTTGCAAGATATCTCATTAGTCTCTCCAGAAAGAAAATGTTCTCAAAGATAATTGTCCCGTATTATCTCGTATTATGTCTGGGAAGAATGTTCTTGCAAGATATCTCATTAGCCTTCCAGAAAAGCAGAATTGTCTCTGTATTATCTCTCGGAAGAATGTTCTTGCAAGCTATCTCATTATGTTCTGCCTCTCCATAGAGAAAACAGAATTTTCTCTGTATTATCTCTCGAAGAATGTTCTCGCAAGATATCTCATTAGCCTCTCCATAGAAAACAGAATTGTCTCATATTATCTCTCGGAAGAATGTTCTTGCAAGATATCTCATTAGTCTCCATAGAAAACAGAATTGTCTCGTATTGTCTCGGAAGAATGTTCTTGCAAGATATCTCATTATTCTCCATCCAGAGAAAAACAGAATTGTCTCGTATTATCTCTCGGAAGAATGTTCTTGCAAGATATCTCATTAGCCTCCTCCATAGTATTATGTCTCGGAAAACAGAATTGTCTCGTATTATCTCTCGGAAGAATGTTCTGCAAGATATCTCATTAGTCTCTCCAGAGAAAACAGAATTGTCTCGTATTATCTCTCGGAAGAATGTTCTTGCAAGATATCTCATTAGTTCTTCTCCAGAGAAAACAGAATTGTCTCGTATTATATCTCTCGGAAGAATGTTCTTGCAAGATATCTCATTAGTCTCTCCAGAGAAAAAACAGAATTGTCCTGTATTATGTCTGGGGAAGAATGTTCTTGCAAGAAAAACAGAAAAAAAATTGTCTCGTATTATCTCTCGGAAGAATGTTCATTGTCTCTCCAAGATATCTCATTAGTCTCCAGAAAAAAAACAGAATTGTCTCGTATTATCTCTCGGAAGAATGTTCTTGCAAGATATCCCATTAGCTCTCCATAGAAAAACAGAATTGTCTCTGTATTATCTCTCGGAAGAATGTTCTTGCAAGATATCTCATTAGTCTCCAGAGAAAACAGAATGAATTGTCGTATTATTATCTCTCAGAAAAAGAATTGTTCTTCTCAAGATATCTCATTAGCCTCTCCAGAGAAAACAGAATTGTCTCGTATTATGTCTCGGAAGAATGTTCTTGCAAGATATCTCATTAGTCTCTCCAAAGAAAACAGAATTTTTCTCGTATTATCTCTCGGAAGAATGTTCTTGAAGAAGTCGCAAGATATCTCATTAGTCTCCATAGAAAACAGAATTAATGTATTATCTCTCGGAAGAATGTTCTGAAGATAATGTTCTTGCAAGATATCTCATTATTGCAAGCCTCCAGATAAAAAACAGAATTGTCTCGTATTATCTCTCGGAAGAATGTTCTTGCAAGATATCTCATTAGCCTCTCCAGAGAAAACAGAATTGTCTCTGTATTATATCTCAGGAAGAATGTTCTTGCAAGATATCATTAGCCTCTCCAGAGAAAACAGAATTGTCTCGTATTATGTCTCGGAAAAAATGTTCTTGCAAGATATCTCATTAGTCTCCATCCAGAAGTATTAAAAACAAGAATTGCTTCGCCAGAGAAAACAGAATAGAATCGGAAGAATGTTCTATTATCTCTCGGAAGAATGTTCTGCAAGATATCTCATTAGTCTCCATAGAAAACAGAATTGTCTCTGTATTATGTCTCGGAAGAATGTTCTTGCAAGATATCTCATTAGTCTCCAGAAAACAGAAAAACAGAATTTTCTCTCATTATCTCTCGGAAGAATGTTCTTGCAAGATATCTCATTAGCTCTCCAGAGAAAACAGAATTGTCTAGTATTATCTCTGGGAAGAATGTTCTGCAAGATATCTCATTAGCCTCTCCATAGAAAACAATAGAATTGTCTCTGTATTATGTCTCTCTGAAGAATTAGTTCCAGAGAAAAAACAGAATTGTCACGTATTATCTCGGAAGAATGTTTAGTCTCTCCAGATAAAACAGAATTGTCTCGTATTATCTCTCGGAAGAATGTTCTTGCAAGATATCTCATTAGTCTCTCCAGAGAAAACAGAATTGTCTCTTATTACATCTCGGAAGAATGTTCTTGCAAGATATCTCATTAGTCTCTCCAGAGAAAAAGAATTGTTCGTATTATCTCTCGGAAGAATGTTCTTGCAAGATATCTCATTAGTCTCTCCAGAGAAAAACAGAATTTTCTCTATTATCTCTCGGAAGAATGTTCTTGCAAGATATCTCATTAGTCTCTCCAGAGAAAACAGAATTGTCTCGTATTATGTCTCGGAAGAATGTTCTTGCAAGATATCTCATTAGTCTCTCCAGAGAAAAACAGAATTGTCTCGTATTATGTCTCGGAAGAATGTTCTTGCAAGATATCTCATTAGCCTCTCTCCATAGAAAACAGAATTGTCTCGTATTATCTCGGAAGAATGTTCTCGGATCTCATTGTTCTCCAGAGAAAACAGAATTGTCTCTCATTAGATATCTCATTCTCTCCAGAGAAAACAGAATTTTCTCATGTATTATCTCTCGGAAGAATGTTCTGCAGAAAAAGATATCTCATTAGCCTCTCCAGAGAAAAAAAACAGAAGATTGTCTAGTATTATCTCTCGGAAGAATGTTCTTGCAAGATATCTCATTAGCCTCTCCAGAGAAAAACAGAATTGTCTCTATTATTATGTCTCGGAAGAATGTTCTTGCAAGATATCTCATTAGTCTCCATAGAAAAAGAACTGAATTGTCTCAAGATATCTATTATCTCTCGGAAGAATGTTCTTGTATTAGATATCTCATTAGTCTCTCCAGAGAAAACAGAATTGTCGGAAGAATGTTCGTATTATCTCTCCAGAGAAACAGAATTGTCTCTTATTATGTCTCGGAAGAATGTTCTTGCAAGATATCTCATTAGCCTCTCCATAGAAAACAAAATTGTCTCGTATTATCTCTCGGAAGAATGTTCTTGCAAGATATCTCATTAGTCTCTCCATAGAAAACAGAATTGTCTCGTATTATGTCTCGGAAGAATGTTCTTGCAAGATATCTCATTAGCCTCTCCAGAGAAAACAGAATTGTCTCGTATTATCTCTCGGAAGAATGTTCTTGCAAGATATCTCATTAGCCTCTCCAGAGAAAACAGAATTGTCTCGTATTATGTCTCGGAAGAATGTTCTTGCAAGATATCTCATTAGCCTCTCCAGAGAAAACAGAATTGTCTCGTATTATCTCTCGGAAGAATGTTCTTGCAAGATATCTCATTAGTCTCTCCAGAGAAAACAGAAGAATTGTCTTGCAAGATATCTCATCTCTAGAAAAGAATGTTCTTTATGTCTGGAAGATATCTCATTAGCCTCTCCAGAGAAAAAAACAGAATTGTCTCGTATTATCTCTCGGAAGAATGTTCTTGCAAGATATCTGCAAGATATCTCATTAGCCTCTCCAGAAAAAACAGAATTGTCTCGTATTATCTCTGGAAGAATGTTCTGCAAGATATCTCATTAGTCTCTCCAGAGAAAAACAGAATTTTCCTGTATTATCTCTCAGAAAGAATTGTTCTTGCGGAAGAAGTCCCTTGCAAAGATATCTCATTAGCCTCTCCAAAACACAGAATTGTCTCGTATTATCTCTCGGAAGAATGTTCTTGCAAGATATCTGTATTAGTCTCTCCATGAGAAAAAAAGCTATTCATTAGTCTCTCGTAGAAAACAGAATTGTCTCGGATTAATCAGAAGAATGTTCTTGCAAGATATCTCATTAGCCTCCATAGAAAACAGAATTGTCTCGTATTATGTCTCGGAAGAATGTTCTTGCAAGATATCTCATTAGCCTCTCCAAGAAAAAACAGAATTGTCTCGTATTATGTCTCGGAAGAATGTTCTTGCAAGATATCTCATTAGTCTCTCCAGAGAAAACAGAATTGTCTCGTATTATCTCTCGGGAAGAATGTTCTTGCAAGATATCTCATTAGCAAATATCTCTCTCCATAGAAAACAGAATTGTCTGCAAGATATTATCTCTCCAGAGAAGAATGTTCTTGCAAGATATCTCATTAGTCTCTCCAGAGAAAAAACAGAATTGTCTCGTATTATGTCTCGGAAGAATGTTCTTGCAAGATATCTCATTAGCCTCTCCAGAGAAAACAGAATTTTCTCGTATTATCTCTCGGAAGAATGTTCTTGCAAGATATCTCATTAATCCTCCAGAGAAAACAGAATTGTCTCGTATTATCTCTCGGAAGAATGTTCTTGCAAGATATCTCATTAGCCTCTCCAGAAAAAAAAACAGAATTGTCTCGTATTATCTCTCGGAAGAATGTTCTTGCAAGATATCTCATTAGCCTCTCCAGAAAAAAAAACAGAATTGTCTCGTATTATGTCTCGGAAGAATGTTCTTGCAAGATATCTCATTAGCCTCTCCAGAGAAAAACAGAATTGTCTCGTATTATGTCTCGGAAGAATGTTCTTGCAAGATATCTCATTAGTCTCTCCAGAGAAAACAGAATTGTCTCGTATTATCTCTCGGAAGAATGTTCTTGCAAGATATCTCATTAGTCTCTCCAGAGAAAAAAAGAATTGTCTCGTATTATCTCTGGGAAGAATGTTCTTGCAAAGATATCTCATTAGCCTCTCCAGAAAACAGAATTGTCTCTGCATTATCTCTCGGAAGAATGTTCTCAAGATATCTATTATCTCTCCAGAAAAAAAGAATGTTCTTGGGAATAAGTTCTTGCAAGATATCTCATTAGCCTCTCTCCAGAGAAAACAGAATTTTCTCGTATTATCTCTCGGAAGAATGTTCTTGCAAGATATCTCATTAGTCTCTCCAGAAAAAACAGAAGATTATCTCGGAAGAATGTTCTTGCAAGATATCTCATTCTCTCCATAGAAAACAGAATTTTCTCGTATTATCTCTCGGAAGAATGTTCTTGCAATATATCTCATTAGCCTCTCCAGAGAAAACAGAATTGTCTCGTATTATGTCTCGGAAGAATGTTCTTGCAAGATATCTCATTAGCCTCTCCAGAGAAAACAGAATTGTCTCGTATTATGTCTCGGAAGAATGTTCTTGCAAGATATCTCATTAGCCTCTCCAGAGAAAACAGAATTGTCTCGTATTATCTCTCGGAAGATTGTTCTTGCAAGATATTCATTACCTCTCCAGAAAAACAGAATTGTCTCGTATTATCTCTGGAAGAATGTTCTTGCAAGATATCTCATTAGCCTCTCCAGAGAAAAACAGAATTGTCTCGTATTATCTCTCGGAAGAATGTTCTTGCAAGATATCTCATTACTCTCTCCAGAATGTATATTCATTAGCCTCTCCAGAAAAAACAGAATTGTCTCGTATTATCTCTCGGAATAATGTTCTTGCGGAAGATATCTCATTAGTCTCTCCATAGAAAACAGAATTGTCTCGTATTATGTCTCGGAAGAATGTTCTTGCAAGATATCTCATTAGCCTCTCCAGAGAAAACAGAATTGTCTCGTATTATCTCTCGGAAGAATGTTCTTGCAAGATATCTCATTAGCCTCTCCAGAGAAAAACAGAATTGTCTCGTATTATCTCTCGGAAGAATGTTCTTGCAAGATATCTCATTAGTCTCTCCAGAGAAAAACAGAATTGTCTCGTCCGGATTATGTTCTCAAGATATCTCATTAACCTCTCCATATAAAAAAATTGATCTGTTCGGAAGAATGTTCTTGCAAGATATCTCATTAGTATTATCTCTCTCCAGAGAAAACAGAATTGTCTCGTATTATCTCTGGGAAGAATGTTCTTGCAAGATATCTCATTAGCCTCTCCAGAGAAAACAGAATTTTCTCGTAATGTCTTGTTCTTGCAAGATATATTATCCAGAGAAAAAAAAACAGAATTTTCTCGTAAGAATGTTCTTGCAAGATATCTCATTAGCCTCTCCAGAGAAAACAGAATTGTCTCGTATTATCTCTCGGAAGAATGTTCTTGCAAGATATCTCATTAGTCTCTCCAGAGAAAACAGAATTGTCTCTGTATTATCTCTCGGAAGAATGTTCTTGCAAGATATCCATTAGCCTCTCCAGAGAAAACAGAATTGTCTCGTATTATCTCTCGGAAGATTGTTCTTAGTCTCTCCAGAGAAAACAGAATTGTCTCGTATTATGTCTCGGAAGAATGTTCTTGCAAGATATCTCATTAGCCTCTCCAGAAAAACAGAATTGTCTCGTATTATCTCTCGGAAGAATGTTCTTGCAAGATATCTCATTAGTCTCTCCAGAGAAAACAGAATTATTCTCGTATTATCTCTCGGAAGAATGTTCTTGCAAGATATCTCATTAGCCTCTCCAGAGAAAACAGAATTGTCTCGTATTATCTCGGAAGAATGTTCTTGCAAGATATCTCATTAGCCTCTCCAGAGAAAACAGAATTGTCTCGTATTATCTCTCGGAAGAATGTTCTTGCAAGATATCTCATTAGCCTCTCCAGAAAAAAACAGAATTGTCTCAAGATATCTCATTATGTCTAGGAAGAATCGGAAGTTCTTGCAAGATATCTCATTAGCCTCTCCAGAGAAAACAGAATTGTATTATCTCTGAAAGAATATTATAGTCTCGGAAGAATGTTCTTGGAAGAATATCTCATTAGCCTCTCCATAGAAAACAGAATTGTCTCTGTATTATCTCTCGGAAGAATGTTCTTGCAAGATATCTCATTAGTCTCTCCAGAGAAAACAGAATTGTCTCGTATTATCTCTCGGAAGAATGTTCTTGCAAGATATCTCATTAGCCTCTCCAGAGAAAAAACAGAATTTTCTCGTATTATGTCTCGGAAGAATGTTCTTGCAAGATATCTCATTAGCCTCTCCAGAGAAAACAGAATTGTCTCGTATTATCTCTCGAAGAATGTTCTTGCAAGATATCTCATTAGGGCCTAAAAAAGAATTCCAGAGAAAACAAGATAATTAGCCTCTCGTATTATCTCTCGGAAGAATGTTCTTGCAAGATATCTCATTAGTCTCTCCAGAGAAAACAGAATTGTCTCGTATTATCTCTCGGAAGAATGTTCTTGCAAGATATCTCATTAGTCTCTCCAGAAAAAAACAGAATTGTCTCGTATTATCTCTCGGAAGAATGTTCTTGCAAGATATCTCATTAGTCCTCTCCAGAAAACAGAATTGTCTCGTATTATCTCTCGGAAGAATGTTCTTGCAAGATATCTCATTAGCCTCTCCAGAGAAGAAAACAGAATTGTTCTTTCAAGATATTATCTCTCAGAAAAAGAATTGTTCGGAAGAAATGTTCTGCAAGATATCTCATTAGCCTCTCAGAGAAAAACAGAATTGTCTCTCCAGAAGAAAACAGAATTGTCTCGTATTATGTCTCGGAAGAATGTTCTTGCAAGATATCTCATTAGTCTCTCCAGAGAAAACAGAATTGTCTCTGTATTATGTCTCGGAAGAATGTTCTTGCAAGATATCTCATTAGCCTCTCCAGAGAAAAACAGAATTGTCTCGTATTATGTCTCGGAAGAATGTTCTTGCAAGATATCTCATTAGCCTCTCCATGAAGAAAACAGAATTGTCTCGTATTATCTCTCGGAAGAATGTTCTTGCAAGAATATCTCATTAGCCTCTCCCAGAAAACAGAATTGTCTCGTATTATGTCTCGGAAGAATGTTTTGCAAGATATCTCATTAGTCTCTCCATAGAAAAACAGAATTGTCTCGTATTATCTCTCGGAAGAATGTTCTTGCAAGATATCTCATTAGCCTCTCCAGAAAAACAGAATTGTCTCTCGTATTATGTCTCGGAAGAATGTTCTTCAAAGATATCTCATTAGCCCTCTCCAGAAAAACAGAATTGTCTCGTATTATGTCGGAAGAATGTTCTTCAAAGATATCTCATTACTCTCTCCAGATAAAACAGAATTGTCTCGTATTATCTCTCGGAAGAATGAAAAAGATATCTCATTAGCCTCTCCATAGAAAACAGAATTGTCTCGTATTATGTCTCGGAAGAATGTTCTTGCAAGATATCTCATTAGCCTCTCCAGAGAAAACAGAATTGTCTCGTATTATCTCTCGGAAGAATGTTCTTGCAATATATCTCATTAGCCTCTCCAGAGAAAACTGAATTGTCTCGTATTATCTCTCGGAAGAATGTTCTTGCAATATATCTCATTAGCCTCTCCAGAGAAAACAGAATTTTCTCGTATTATCTCTCGGAAGAATGTTCTTGCAATATATCTCATTAGTCTCTCCAGAGAAAACAGAATTGTCTCGTATTATCTCTCGGAAGAATGTTCTTGCAATATATCTCATTAGTCTCTCCAGAGAAAACAGAATTGTCTCGTATTATCTCTCGAAGAATGTTCTTGCAAGATATCTCATTAGCCTCTCCAGAAAACAGAATTGTCTCTGTATTATGTCTCGGAGAAGAATGTTCTGCAAGATATCTCATTAGCCTCTCCAGAGAAAACAGAATTGTCTCTGTATTATGTCTCGGAAGAATGTTCTTGCAAGATATCTCATTAGCCTCTCCAGAGAAAACAGAATTGTCTCGTATTATGTCCGAAGAATGGAAGAATGTTCTTGCAAGATATCTCATTATATATCCATTAGTCCTCCAAAAAAACAGAATTGTCTAGTATTATCTCTCGGAAGAATGTTCTTGCAAGATATCTCATTAGTCTCTCCAAAAAAACAGAATTGTCTCGTATTATGTCTCGGAAGAATGCAAGATATCTCATTAGCCTCTCCAGAGAAAACAGAATTGTCTCGTATTATCTCTCGGAAGAATGTTCTTGCAAGATATCTCATTAGCCTCTCCAGAGAAAACAGAATTGTCTCGTATTATGTCTCGGAAGAATGTTCTTGCAAGATATCTCATTAGCCTCTCCAGAGAAAACAGAATTTTCTCGTATTATCTCTCGGAAGAATGTTCTTGCAATATATCTCATTAGCCTCTCCATAGAAAACAGAATTTTCTAGTATTATCTCTCGGAAGAATGTTCTTGCAAGATATCTCATTAGCCTCTCCATAGAAAAAAGAATTGTCTATTATCTCGGAAGAATTGCAAGATATCTCATTAGCCTCCAGAGAAAACAGAATTGTCTCGTATTATCTCTCGGAAGAATGTTCTTGCAAGATATCTCATTAGCCTCTCCAGAGAAAAACAGAATTGTCTCGTATTATCTCTCGGAAGAATGTTCTTGCAAGATATCTCATTAGCCTCTCCAGAGAAAAACAGAATTGTCTCGTATTATCTCTCGGAAGAATGTTCTTGCAAGATATCTCATTAGCCTCTCCAGAGAAAACAGAATTGTCTCGTATTATCTCGGAAGAATGTTCTTGCAAGATATCTCATTAGCCTCTCCAGAGAAAAAAACAGAATTGTCTCGTATTATCTCTCGGAAGAATGTTCTTGCAAGATATCTCATTAGCCTCTCCAGATAAAAACAGAATTGTCTCGTATTATCTCTCGGAAGAATGTTCTTGCAAGATATCTCATTAGCCTCTCCAGAAAAAAGAATTGTCTCGTATTATCTCTCGGAAGAATGTTCTTTTGGCATATATAGTCTCCAGAGAAAACAGAATTTGTCTCGTATTATCTCAAGAATGTTCATTAGCCTCTCCATAGAAAGAAATTGTTCGTATTATCTCTCGGAAGAATTCTCATTTTTCTCAGAATTGTCTCGTATTATCTCTCGGAAGAATGTTCTTGCAAGATATCTCATTAGCCTCTCCAGAGAAAAACAGAATTGTCTCGTATTATCTCTCGGAAGAATGTTCTTGCAAGATATCTCATTAGCCTCTCCCAGAAAACAGAATTGTCTCGTATTATGTCTCGGAAGAATGTTCTGCTGGATATCTCATTAACCTCTCCAGAGAAAAACAAAATTGTCTCGTATTATCTCTCGGAAGAATGTTCTTGCAAGATATCTCATTAGAAAACAGAATTGTCTCGTATTATCTCTCGGAAGAATGTTCTTGCAAGATATCTCATTAGCCTCTCCAGAGAAAACAGAATTGTCTCGTAATGTCTCGGAATAATGTTCTTGCGAAAGATATCTCATTAGCCTCTCCAGAGAAAACTGAATTGTCTCGTATTATCTCTCGGAAGAATGTTTTGCAAGATATCTCATTAGCCTCTCAGAGAAAACAGAATTTTCTCGTATTATCTCTCGGAAGAATGTTCTTGCAAGATATCTCATTAGCCTCTCCAGAGAAAACAGAATTGTCTCGTATTATCTCTCGGAAGAATGTTCTTGCAAGATATCTCATTAGTCTCTCCAGAGAAAATGTCTGGGAAGAATGTTCTTGATATCTCATTCTCCAGAGAAAACAGAATTATTATTATGTCTCGGAAGAATGTTCTTGCAAGATATCTCATTAGCCTCTCCAGAGAAAAAGTCTCATTTTAATTGTATTATCTCTCGGAAGAATGTTCTTGCAAGATATTATGTCTCGGAAGAATGTTCTCTCGGGGAGAATGTTTGCAATCATATCTCATTATCTCTCCAGAGAAAACAGAATTGTCTCGTATTATCTCGGAAGAATGTTCTTGCAAGATATCTCATTAGTCTCTCCAGAGAAAACAGAATTTTCTCTCGTATTATGTCTCGGAAGAATGTTCTTGCAAGATATCTCATTAGCCTCTCCAGAGAAAACAGAATTGTCTCGTATTATCTCTCGGAAGAATGTTCTTTGCAAGATATCATTAGCCTCTCCAGAGAAAACAGAATTTTCTCGTATTATCTCAAGAATGAGAAAATCTCATTAAGCCTCTCCAGAGAAAAAGAATTGTCTAGTGTATTATCTCTCGGAAGAATGTTCTTGCAAGATATCTCATTAGTCTCTCATCCTTAGAGAAAAACAGAATTGTCTCGTATTATCTCTCGGAAGAATGTTCTTTGCAAGATATCTCATTAGCCTCTCCAGAGAAAAACAGAATTGTCTCTGTATTATCTCTCGGAAGAATGTTCTTGCAAGATATCTCATTAGCCTCTCCAGAGAAAACAGAATTGTCTCTGTATTATCTCTCGGAAGAATGTTCTTGCAAGATATCTCATTAGCCTCTCCAGAGAAAAAAGAATTGTCTCGTATTATGTCTCGGAAGAATGTTCTTGCAAGATATCTCATTAGCTCTCCAGAGAAAAACAGAATTGTCTCGTATTATATTATGTTCTTGCAAGATATCTCATTAGCCTCTCCAGAGAATTTTCTCGTATTTCTCTCGGAAGATATCTCATTATCTCATTCTCCATAGAAAACAGAATTGTCTCCGTATTATCTCTCGGAAGAATGTTCTTGCAAGATATCTCATTAGCCTCTCCAGAGAAAACAGAATTGTCTCTGTATTATCTCTCGGAAGAATGTTCTTTGCAAGATATCTCATTAGCCTCTCCATAGAAAACAGAATTGTCTCGTATTATCTCTCGGAAGAATGTTCTTGCAAGATATCTCATTAGCTCTCCAGAGAAAACAGAATTGTCTCGTATTATCTCTCGGAAGAATGTTCTTGCAAGATATCTCATTAGCCTCTCCAGAGAAAACAGAATTGTCTCGTATTATGTTCTTGGAAGAATGTTCTTGAAAAACAAGATATCTCGTATTAGTCTCTCCAGAGAAAACAGAATTGTCTCGTATTATCTCTCTGGAAGAATGTTCTTGCAAGATATCTCATTAGCCTCTCCAGAGAAAACAGAATTGTCTCGTATTATGTCTCGGAAGAATGTTCTTGCAAGATATCTCATTAGCCTCTCCAGAGAAAACAGAATTGTCTCGTATTATCTCTCGGGAAGAATGTTCTTGCAAGATATCTCATTAGATATCTCATTCTCTCCAGAGAAAACAGAATTGTCTCGTATTATCTCTCGGAAGAATGTTCTTGCAAGATATCTCATTAGCCTCTCCAGAGAAAAAAAACAGAATTGTCTCGTATTATGTCTCGGAAGAATGTTTCTTGCAAGATATCTCATTAGTCTCTCCATAGAAAACAGAATTGTCTCGTATTATCTCTCGGAAGAATGTTCTTGCAATATATCTCATTAGCCTCTCCAGAGAAAACAGAATTTTCTCGTATTATGTCTCGGAAGAATGTTCTTGCAAGATATCTCATTAGCCTCTCCAGAGTAAACAGAATTTTCTCGTATTATCTCTCGGAAATGTTCTTGCAAGATATCTCATTTGCCTCTCGGAAGAAGCAAGATATCTCATTGTCTCAGAAAAAAGAATGTCTCGTATTATGTCTCGGAAGAATGTTCTTGCAAGATATCTCATTAGCCTCCAGAGAAAACAGAATTTCTCATGTATTATCTCTCGAAGAATGTTCTTGCAAGATATCTCATTAGCCTCTCCAGAGAAAACAGAATTGTCTCGTATTATCTCTCGGAAGAATGTTCTTGCAAGATATCTCATTAGCCTCTCCAGAGAAAACAGAATTGTCTCGTATTATCTCTCGGAAGAATGTTCTTGCAAGATATATCTCATTAGCCTCTCCAGAGAAAACAGAATTGTCTCTGTATTATCTCTCGAAGAATGTTCTTGCAAGATATCTCATTAGCCTCTCCAGAAAAAAACAGAATTGTCTCGTATTATCTCTCGGAAGAATGTTCTGCAAGATATCTCATTAGCCTCTCCATAGAAAACAGAATTGTCTCGTATTATCTCTCGGAAGAATGTTCTTGCAAGATATCTCATTAGCCTCTCCAGAGAAAACAGAATTGTCTCGTATTATGTCTCGGAAGAATGTTCTTGCAAGTCATTCTGCAAGATATCTCGGAAGAATGTTCTTGCAAGATATCTCATTAGCCTCTCAGAAAAACAGAATTGTCTCGTATTATGTCTCGGAAGAATGTTCTTGCAAGATATCTCATTAGCCTCTCCAGAAAAAAACAGAATTGTCTCGTATTATGTCTCGGAAGAATGTTCTTACAAGATATCTCATTAGCCTCTCCAGAGAAAAACAGAATTGTCTCGTATTATCTTCGGAAGAATGTTCTTGCAAGATATCTCATTAACCTCTCCAGAAAACAGAATTGTCTCGTATTATCTCTCGGAAGAATGTTCTTGCAAGATATCTCATTATTGTCTCTCCAGAGAAAACAGAATTGCAAGAATATTATCTCTCGGAAGAATGTTCTTGCAATATATCTCATTAGCCTCTCCAGAGAAAACAGAATTTTCTCGTATTATCTCTCGGAAGAATGTTCTTGCAAGATATCTCATTAGCCTCTCCATAGAAAACAGAATTGTCTCGTATTATCTCTCGGAAGAATGTTCTTGCAATATATCTCATTAGCCTCTCCAGAGAAAAACAGAATTTCTCGTATTATCTCTCGGAAGAATGTTCTTGCAAGATATCTCATTAGCCTCCAGAGAAAACAGATTTGTCTCTTATTATCTCTCGGAAGAATGTTCTTGCAAGATATCTCATTAGCCTCTCCAGAGAAAACAGAATTGTCTCGTATTATGTCTCGGAAGAATGTTCTTGCAAGATATCTCATTAGCCTCTCCAGAGAAAACAGAATTGTCTCGTATTATCTCTCGGAAGAATGTTCTTGCAATATATCTCATTAGCCTCTCCAGAGAAAACAGAATTTTCTCGTATTATCTCTCTCAGAGAAAAGAATGTCTCGTATTATCTCTGGAAGAATGTTCTCAAGATATCTTAGCCTCTCCATAGAAAACAGAATTGTCTCGTATTATCTCTCGGAAGAATGTTCTTTGTAAGATATCTCATTAGTCTCTCCAGAAAACAGAATTGTCTCGTATTATGTTCTCGGAAGAATGTTCTTGAAAAAAGATATCTCATTATATCTCTCCAGAGAAAAACAGAATTTTCTCGTATTATCTCTCGGAAGAATGTTCTTGCAAGATATCTCATTAGCCTCTCCAGAGAAAAACAGAATTTGTCTCGTATTATCTCTCGGAAGAATGTTCTTGCAAGATATCTCATTAGTCTCCAAAAAAACAGAATCGTATTATCTCTCGGAAGAATTGCAATATATCTCCTCTCCAGAGAAAACAGAATTGTCTCGTATTATCTCTCGGAAGAATGTTCTTGCAAGATATCTCATTAGCCTCTCCGAATTGTCCAGAGAAATTATCTCTCGGAAGAATTGTCTCGTATTATCTCTCGGAAGAATGTTCTTGCAAGATATCTCATTAGTCTCTCCAGAAAAAACAGAATTGTCTCGTATTATCTCTCGGAAGAATGTTCTTGCAAGATATCTCATTAGCCTCTCCAGAGAAAACAGAATTGTCTGTATTATCTCTCGGAAGAATGTTCTTGCAAGATATCTATCTCTTGGAAAAAGAATTTTCTCGTATTATCTCTCGGAAGAATGTTTGCAAGATATCTCATTAGTCTCTCCAGAGAAAACAGAATTGTCTCGTATTATCTCTCGGAAGAATGTTCTTGCAAGATATCTCATTAGTCTCTCCAGAAAACAGAATTGTCTCGTATTATCTCTCGGAAGAATGTTCTTGCAAGATATCTCATTAGCCTCTCCAGAGAAAAACAGAATTGTCTCGTATTATCTCTCGGAAGAATGTTCTTGCAAGATATCTCATTAGCCTCTCCAGAGAAAACAGAATTGTCTCGTATTATCTCTCGGAAGAATGTTCTTGCAAGATATCTCATTAGCCTCTCCAGAGAAAACAGAATTGTCTTATTATCTCTCGGAAGAATGTTCTTGCAAGATATCTCATTAGCCTCTCCAGAAAACAGAATTGTCTCGTATTATCTCTCGGAAGAATGTTCTTGCAAGATATCTCATTAGCCTCTCCAGAGAAAACAGAATTGTCTCGTATTATCTCTCGGAAGAATGTTCTTGCAAGATATCTCATTAGTCTCTCCAGAAAAAAAAAAACAGAATTGTCTCGTATTATCTCTCGGAAGAATGTTCTTGCAAGATATGTTAGCCTGCAAGATATCTCATTAGCCTCTCCAGATATCTCATTAACCTCTCCAGAAAAAAACAGAATTGTCTCGTATTATCTCTCGGAAGAATGTTCTTGCAAGATATCTCATTAGCCTCTCCAGAGAAAACAGAATTGTCTCGTATTATCTCTCGGAAGAATGTTCTTGCAAGATATCTCATTAGCTCTCCAGAGAGAAAAACAGAATTTTCTCGTATTATCTCTCGGAAGAATGTTCTTGCAAGATATCTCATTAGTCTCTCCAGAGAAAACAGAATTGTCTCGTATTATCTCTCGGAAGAATGTTCTTGCAAGATATATCTCTCCAGAGAAAACAGAATTGTCTCGTATTATCTCTCGGAAGAATGTTCTTGCAATATATCTCATTAGCCTCTCCAGAAAAACAGATTTTGTCTCGTATTATCTCTCGGAAGAATGTTCTTGCAAGATATCTCATTAGCCTCTCCAGAGAGAATTGTCTCGTATTATCTCTCGGAAGAATGTTCTTGCAAGATATCTCATTAGCCTCTCCAGAGAAAACAGAATTGTCTCGTATTATCTCTCGGAAGAATGTTTTTGCAATATCTCATTAGTCTCTCAGAGAAAACAGAATTGTCGGAAGAATGTTCTTTGCAAGATATCTCATTAGCCTCTCCAGAGAAAACAGAATTTTCTCGTATTATCTCTCGGAAGAATGTTCTTGCAAGATATCTCATTGTCTCTCCAGAGAAAACAGAATTGTCTCGTATTATTCTCGGAAAGAATGTTCTTCAAGATATCTCATTAATAATTTTTCATGATATTATCTCTCGGAAGAATGTTTTTCAAGATATCTCATTTCTCCAAGATTTATTATTCTCGGAAGAATTTTCTGCAAGATATCTCATTAGAATTGTCTCGTATTATCTCTCGGAAGAATGTTCATCCAAGATATCTTTTTCCAGAGAAAACAGAATTTTCTCGTATTATCTCTCAATTTTTGCAATTTACTTCCAGAGAAAAAAAATTGTCTGTCTCGGAAGAATGTTCTTAAGATATCTCATATTAAATCAAAATGGATGCGATATTATTTTCGGAAGCAATGTTCTATTATCTTTTTGGGACTATCCAGAAAAACAGAATTGGCATACGATATTAACCAATTCTGCAAGATATCTCATTAGCCTCTCCAGAGAAAAACAGAATTTAATACGTTTGTATATGTCTTGTCGAGTACTTTGCATACGACACGCTCTCGTTAGACTGCTAGCTGAAGGAAAGATATCGACTCAAATATGCCTGTCTTTCGACCAGCCTATGAGTAACAGAAAGACTTCGACTAATGCCATGACGAAAAACAGTTATATCAAGGTTCATATCTGGTTAGTCTCTCCAGCAAATTAGGAAGTGAATAAAACTCTTTTTTTCTTTGCTTGAGGTAAATAACCCATCTCTTTCGGAACTTTTTTTTAAAGACTCCTGTATTGATGCCAAATAATAATCGGTTGTAGAGGCATGCGGTGAATTTTAAATATTACAGGATATTATAGGGATGTCATTCGTGTTATTCAATATTAACTAGCGAAGAATTTGAATCGTTACTTTATATTTTGTTGTAAAATAAATGGATTATATTCAGGTGTAATATAAAGCTTCAAAATACTCACACGTAGATAGATATATAGATAGATAGATAGATATGAACAGACTGAGATAGATAGATAGATAGATTTGAACAGACTGAGATAGATAGATAGATAGATTTGAACAGACTGAGATAGATAGATAGATAGATAGATAGATAGATAGATAGATAGATAGATAATGAACAGACTGAGCTAGATAGATAGATAGATAGATAGATAGATAGATAGATAGATAGATAGATAGATAGATAGATAGATGTCGAATAATTTCATATTCTAATGATCGCTTAAGGCCAGTCACCGTTCAGTATTATGTTTCCATATATATATATATATATATATATATATATATATATATATATATATATATATATATATATTTTTCATATATATATATATATATAATGTATATATGGTTTGAGCGTGCTAGCCTTAGTCAAACTGTTGACCACACTACATAATCTCTCTCTCTCTCTCTCTCTCTCTCTCTCTCCCAGAAACTGTAACTCAGGTCCGCTCAATATAGTTGCAGTATAAACCTCAGGTGGTCTCTGAGGGTGTTGAACAAACGCAAATGTGCCTGAGCAAGCTTCTGTATTGGGGATTAGCTAGCCGCCGTTGTAGACTGGCATCCTCGGATTCGAGTGACTGTGCCAAAAAGAAGAATGGGGATAAAGATAAAAGGGACATTTATCTTAGCGTACGCATTCCACCCTCTGATGTATTTTATCAAGACAAATCTAATCATTTTATTTTACAAGTACTTATAACCATAAGTAAATAATGACGTTCATTTTTCAGAATGTTTTATATTTAAGGACACTCATCAGGTTAACTAAAAATCAAATTAAACTGTGGAGGATAATAAGGATGTAGTTTATGTCCAAGAAACGAAAGTGATCAAATGCTGTTGACCTTATTTTATTATAATGTAATTATTATTTATATCAGGTCATCCGATATGTTCTGTCCGAATTTTGAATAAAGAAATCAAGTGACCAAATCTTATATTTAATTACAGATTCAATCAACAATGTATTTTCCCTGATTATCTATGACTTCCTTCCATCTATTAACAAGCTTACTAATTCCATTACTGTAAAATTCTTTTGGCTGTGATTCGAAGAACTCACAAATGTCAGTTTTAACCTCTTCCTGTGTTACAAAAGCTGTTTCTTCCAAATGATTCTGTAAGCTACGAAACAAATGGTAGTCTGATGGAGCAAGATCGGGAGAATAATGTGGATTCGATCTTTTGTGACGTGATTCTTGCTGCGTGGGGTCGCGCATTGTCCTGATGAAACATCACCCCTTTTCGATTCACTAGAGGTCTTTTTTCCTAAAAGTTTGGTTCAAACGCTCTAATTGCTGACAGTATATTTGAGCACTAATTGTTGCATTAGGTGGTAAGAATTCAAAGTGGATTATTACTTGGCGATCTCACCAGATTGAAAGAAGAAACTTTGCCCATGAAGTTCCCTTCTCGGCTGTGGCTGGGGTCCCCCCCTTTACCAGGCCACTGTCTACGACGCTTAACATTTCGATAAAAGATCCATTTTCGTCGCCAGTCACAAGTCTATCCAAAAAAGGTGAAACAAGTTGGCGAGAATGGAGAGAAGAGCAGATGTCAACTCGAGATTTGAGGTTGTTTTTAGACAATTCATGAGGCACCCATTTTCCAAGTTTAGGAAATTTTCCAAGTTGTTGAAGATGACGATGAACAGTTGTATGGTTTGAACTGAGAACAACTGCCAATTCCTCAATTGATAAAGCAGGATTTTCTTCAAGGACTGCTTCAAGAAGCTTTTCATCAAACTCAACTGGTTCGATCTTCATCTTCAAGGGTGAAATCTCCACCTCTGAATTTTGCAAACCATCTTTTGCAAGTTCTTTCATTCACACATTCCTCTCCATAAACTGAGTGAATGTTTCTAGCCTCTTCGGCTTCTGAGTTTCCATTTTGAACTCATAAACTATTATGTTCCTCAAATGGTTCTTGGGTAGCAGGATTTTAATCAAACAAAATTTAATTTTATTGTTCTCTGAAATAAAATTTGATCAGTTTAAATGCATCTAAACATAAAAATAATGTTCAGCTCCATTAGACATTATAAAATACTATTTAAATTTAACAAAAAGTTAAAATTCGGACAGAACTTATGGGATGACCTGATACAATTGTAGCTTGAATTTAATTTATATATTATATATTTTAAATAATAAAAGGTATACCAACATGCCAGTAGTGCGATTCTCACCCACGGAAGATTAGGATTACTTGTTCCGTAAGTCAGTTGGCGTGCGGTACTGTCCCCTACACGTTTTCAATATCTTACCAGAAAGCTTTTGAAAATCATATCCGCACAGTACTGGAAGAGATACGATTAGGGGCCTCGGTGTTGTTGATGACATCGACGGGCTGGATGGAATTGAAGGCAAACTGGCTAACCCGGTGAGGTGTCTAGAAGAAACAGCATCCAGATGTGGCGTTGAAAATCAGCACCGAAAAAAACAAGGCAGATGAAAGGTTGTGGTGAACCCATGAGTGTAGCAATTACAATCAGTGGTCAGCAAAAGGAT
>CAHIKZ030000657.1:507500-527500 GCA_903632075.3 Acanthosepion pharaonis
CTACTTAAATGCAGCGATCAATTTTGAGTTCTTCTGTAGTTGATTGATGCCTATCGCATCTGTTCCTCCCTAGCTATTGTGATGATGGACAAACCAAGAGACCTTCACAGGAGGCATTTTAAGCTACATTAAAATTTTAAGCTAGCCGCAATTTTGGATACAAATGGAAAATAAGAGTTACTCCCCTTGAACCATGAAAGCAAAGATAATGGCTAGTATAATATGTTAATCTATATTTTTAACCTCACATAATGTGGCAACCCTGAATCTGAGCTCAACGAAAATCGTTCCCTGCGTCTACCTTTTCTAGGACTTTTGATTGAGCTATGAATCATTTAAATCGGACCAGTGGGAGCGGAGGAGTTGCTTGGACATACATACGCCCAAACATACACTGTACTTTATATATAAATTGTATTGAGCTCACTTCACACCATGTCAAAATAGACTTTTCACTATTGAAAATTGCATTCTGCTATTATTTTATTATCAAATATAAGAAAAGAAAATGAAATTTTAAAAATTGAATATAAATAGAAAATAATTTTAAATTTTTAAGTTTAATTTATTTCATTTTTAAATTTAAATTGTACGATTTGATTTAAAAGAAATTTAAATTATTAATTTTTTAATTTATTTAAATTTAAAAAAATATTTATTGAAAAACTTAAAAAAAGAAATGCTTATCTTGCTATCATTTATTTTTCTTAGCAAATAAAAGAAATTTCAGTGAAATTAAAAAAAATGTAAAAATCTGGAAAAAAATATTTTTAACACTTTAATTTATTAAATTTAAATTACACGACTTTATTAAAAACATTTAAATTTATTTAAATTATTAAATTTTTAATTTATTTAAATTTTTTTATAAATTACTTAATTTAAAAAACTAGTTTATCCTGCTATTATTTATTCTTTATTACCAAATACGATAAAATGAAATGAAATTTAAAACAAAAAGAAAAGACTAAAAAAAATAGACAAATCACAAAAAATACATCATATTTATTGGACTCACCTCAGATCATGCTAAAATAGACTTTGCACTGACTGATCCTCAGATAATCCAGATTCTGGGTTGACATAAGGAATGAATTCCTAGCAGAGGATGGAGAACCGCGATTCACCTGATGTAATTTGTTGTCACCGACATGTGAACACGTGATCAACTCAGCTGCGCCGAGAATGTACACGCGTCAGGAAAAATAACTTCAATGACAGGCAGATATATGAACAGCCACCCAAGAGGGAAGTGTTTCTTAAATCCACACAAGAATGTAGACTCTACATTTGGAGAAGGCCCCATAACTATGCACCCACTGTCCGACAGTGATTAATGAAGTCCGAGGTGAAATAATAGTAATGGTAATGTTAATATTAACTTTTTCCTTATAAGGAAACATTCGGCATTTATTGAACGAGCAGCCAATAACTCTTTCAGTTGAAATTTATCAAATCTTCCCCTTAAGACAATTTCTCAGGGAAAAAAAACGCTTCACAAGTCCAGTAGCTGTTATCGCTCTTTCCAGTATTTATAGAGGTTTCCTTTCTAACTTTTTATTTGAAATAGTGTGGAAAGCCAGCTTCTAGTTTAGGTCATTATTTTCTCTTCTATTTATATGGGCTATCCATTTTAGTTTTTGCTGCTACTGGAAGTCCTCAAGTGAAATGTTTTTTTTTTCTTATTTCGTACAGTTCTTTTTTTTGTGATTCTGTAGCGCCTGTCCACAAAGTTCAAAGAAAGATCTGTACTAAATAAGAAAAACATGTCACTTGAGGACTTCCAGTAGCAGCAAAAACTAAAATGGATAGCCCATATGACTGGAAGAGAAAACCCACCGGCCTCTCCCGCTCAAAACCAGTTTTAACCACTGATCTTAGAAAGAGTTTGCATACAGCTGATATCTTAGGCATTTCGGAACGGGGTTGGTGCCATGCATGATATCCATATGAGAGCCTCGCTCAGATGCGGCTATTTAAGAACATAACTCGAGTTTTTAGTTTAATGTTTTGGTTTAGTAGCAAATACCTCAAGCACGGTCTATCTTATCGCAATTTCGATATCACCCAGACTTAATGTTACGTATAAATAATTAAGCCTCATATTTTCGTTGCTCAGAACAAAGAAAGAAAGAAAGAAAGAAAGAAAGAAAGACAGAAAGAAAGAAAGAAAGAAAAGGCGTAGGAATATGGGAAACAACTTGATGTAAATGGGGGTCAAAATATATATATGTAATTAGACCTCGTATTTTCGCTGGTCAGAACAATGCTAGAAAGAAAGAAAGAAAGAAAGAAAGAAAGAAAGAAAAGGAGAATTGATATGGATAACAACTTGATGCAGATAAGGGGCAAAATATATATTTCCGTCAGGTGATCGAACAGAAAAAAAAATATCAGAAGTGCTGTTTGGCATGAGATAAAAAAAAGGTTAGGAGAAAGAAAGAAAGAAAGAAAGAAAGAAAAGAAAAGGAGAAATGATATGGGTAACAACTTGATGCAGATGAGGAGCGAAATATATACGGTGGCGTCCAAAACTAAGGGACAAAATTTTAAAACCTAATATTTGTTAGAAATAACAACTGTGAAAAGCTGAAATTTTGACAACTGGTAGTCATTATCATCCATAATAACATACTAAAATTTGAATCATTTGCAAAGGATAGAAAAAGAATTATAACAGTTATTTATTTATTCTCAAAATAGGATCGTCCGAAAGTAAGGGACAAAATTGAGAAAAACAATGTAAACAGTATGCTATATTCAAATTTTTTTATTTCCTCTAAAGAATAAGTCTTACTTAGTCATTTGTAAACGTTGCATCAGCCGGCACCATAGCGAAACGCCAAAAACTTGATTACTCTGTGAGACAAGCTATTGTGAAGCTACACAAGGAAAAGCACACCATTAGAGAGATTTCAGAGAAAGTGAAAAGTTCCAAGAGTGTTGTAGGCAGGGTTGTTAAATCCTACAATGATACTGGCAATGTAGTTAGTGCTTTTAAAACCGGCAGACCCCGCAAAACTTCGGCAAGAGAAGATCGAATAATGCAGCGTATGTCATTAAAGGACCGTTTTAAGTCTTGCACAGAAATTAAAAGGGTTATGAATAGTACCTCATGTGTTAATGTGTCAAGACAGACTGTTTGTAGACGACTGCAAGAAATAGGGCTGTTTAATCGAACCCCAGGGAAGAAACCACTTGTTAGTTCGAAGAATAAGAAGAGATTAGAGTTTGCAAACAGGTATGTAATTTGGACATATGAAAATTGGGCAAAAGTATTTTTCAGTGATGAAAGCAAGTTTAATTTATTTGGAAATGATGGAAAAAACAATGTAAAGAGACGTATTGGTGAAAGATTAAGTGCAAAGTGTACTAAGAAAACTGTCAAGTTTGGGGGGAAGCGTTATGGTATTTGGAATGTTTTCTAGCCAAGGTGCAACGCCTCTTGTCCGGTTACAAACTCGTGTAAACGCGCAGATCTATAAAAACATTGTTCAAGATCATGTTGTGCCAATCATACAGAATTCAGGTTTCGATAGGGCTAACTTTATGCAAGATAATGCCCCATGTCACAAGGCAAATGTAGTAATGAGTTACCTTAGCGAGCAAGATTTGGAAATTATGGATTGGCCACCGCAAAATCCTGACTTAAATCCAATAGAAAATCTTTGGAAGACCTTAGGAGTGAAAGTTATGGAAAGAAATCCCACTAACACGGAGGATTTGTGGGTGAAGCTTCAAGAAGAATGGTCTAAAATTAGTATCGAGGATTGTCAAGAACTGATTCGTTCTTGTAGTCGAAGATGTGCAGCTGTCATTTAGAGTAAGGGCTATTGATTGTACATGTATTTTTATTGTTTTTTGCCGTTTACATTGTTTTTCTCAATTTTGTCCCTTACTTTTGGACGTTCCAAATTTGAAAATAAATAGATAATTGTTATAATTCTTTTTCTATCCTTTGCAAATGATTCAAATTTTAGTATGTTATTATGGATGATAACGACTACCAGTTGTCAAAATTTCAGCTTTTCACAGTTGTTATTTCTAACAAATATTAGGTTTTAAAATTTTGTCCCTTAGTTTTGGACGCTACTGTATTTCCGTCAGGTGATCGAACAGAAAAAAAAATATCAGAAATGCTGTTTGGCATGAGATAAAAAAAGGTTAGAAAGAAAGAAAGAAAGAAAGAAAGAAAGAAAGAAAGAAAGAAAGAGGATGGGGAACAACTTGATGTAGATGGGGGAAAATATATATATATATATATATATATATATATATATATATATATATATGTTATTAAACTCGATTTTTTCGTTGGTCAGAAAACGCTGACAAGAAAGAAAGAAAGAAAGAAAAAAAGAAAGAAAGAAAAGGTAAAAGAAGATGGGGACAATTTAATGCAGATGGGGCAATATATATACATATATATATATATATATGTTTGTGTGTGTGGGTGTGTAATTAAACCTTGATTTTCGTTGGTCAGAACAACGCTGAAAAGAAAGAAAGAAAGAAAGAAATGGTGAAAGAAGACGGGGAACAACTTAATGCAGATGGGGTCAATATATATATATATATATATATATATATATATATATATATATAAGTAAACCTCGTAATTTCGTTGGTCAGAAAACGCTGACAAGAAAGAAAGAAAGAAAGAAAGAAAGAAAGAAAGAAAGAAAGAAAGAAAGAAAGGTGTATGGAGAAAAGGGACTAGGTGGAGGTGGAGAAGGGCAAAGAAAAAAGAAGAAAAAAGACGTCCATATGAGAACGATAACAGATCTATGTTCGTATTGCATAGCATTGAAACCGCTAAACAATTCTGTCTTAATTTGCCTAAATCGACATCTGAACATTCTTAGGTTTCTGACCTTTATTCTCAGGTAAATGTTGAGCGCATTTCGGAAGATCAAACCTTTTTTTTTTTCTTTTTTTTTTTTTTGATCTCCGATTTTATTTGTACTTTTCCTTCCTTTTTGTTTCTTTTTTATGGTAGTCCCGGGTTTTTCTCAACGACCAATAAGACTATCATTGCCATGTCATATCGTAACAATGCACGGATTATTTTTCCACATTGCCTTTTTTATGTTATGCTTTGCTAACTCGACGAGAGTACAATCAATATTACAACCACACGACTGTCTACTGGAGAAATTAGACTGTTTACGGAACAGGCACTCCTGATTTATTGTACAAGTCATTCTTGGTTCATTTGGCTATTGAATCAGTTTTCATTCTCTGCTCCAGGCTCTTTGTATTTGAGAAGGCATGAACCGAAATATCCATATGCTGTCTTTGAAAACAGCTTTATTACTAAGATTCTATTTAAACAAGTGGCCAGTCTCCGATCGCGTGTTAATGAATCCAATTTCTTTTTTATATTTATCGTGTGTCCTGCTGAATATTTTTCTGGTTGATTTCTATAGAATTTGTTCTATATGATTTTATATGTTCATTTTATTTTTATATATTGCGTTATATTATAATATTTTTATTCTATAGGATTCTGTCTGCAATTAATCATTGAATTTACGTATATAATATATGTGGTGTGTGTGTGTGTGTGTGTGTGTGTGTGTGTGTGAATTAATGCATGTATGTTTTTATAGTATTTATTTTATATGATTTTAAATAAACAATTTATTGCATTATATTTTTATTTTGATTCGGCAATTAAAAATTTAACTTACGTACATAACTATATATATATATATATATATATATATATATATATATATATATATATAGTTATCCACATACAAGGCTGTTTTGCTGCATCACAGCTCATCAGCAGAAATAAACGTCCGATTGCTTCAAGCCGGGATCGCAAATCGACCGATTAGGCATCAGTCAGAAATCTTACCCCTAAGCTTTCGGCGCACAGCATAAAGAAAGGGAAATTTTAACGCATTATATACGGAATGTATGCAAACACCAGGAGTGTACAATAATATATTTGTAGTATTTATTTTATATGATTTTATATATTAATTTTATTTTCTATATTTTGTTATGTTATAATATTTTTGTTTTATATGCTTTTGTAATGAAAGTCTATACGCATGTAATATTTATAAGCAAAAAAAAAAAAAATATATATATATATATATATATATATATATATATATATATATATATTATAAATTAACTGATTTAAAATATGTTTCTTTAGCTACACAGTGATAACTATATTTCAAAAAACGGAAGCTAAAATGTTCAAAATTAATTATATAATTAACTTAAAAGCATTAGTTCCGTTTCATCTTCAAAGCACTGTTTTGTAAAAATAAAAAATATCACTAAGAACGCTGGATTATATATCTTACTGTTCTTTCTTTTTTATATATATATATATATATATATATATATATATAATTTTTTGTTTTATATGATTTTTTGTAACTTATAACTGATCTTATGCTGTTCCATGTTTCAAGTAACTGGAGCGGTAATCTAGGTGATTCTAATTTGCGATTGTGTATTTAAGTACGAATCAACCTCTTATCTTGAGTGTCTCTTGGGCCTTATATTGGGTGAACAAGGTCTTATTAGTAGTGCGAGTTTTAAAGACAACTAGCAGTAGAGCCCGGCGTTGCCCGGGGATGTAACAGTAAGAGATAGATCAAGTATCAACCATCATAAAGACTGAAAAATAAAATTGACAAAGATTATTGTTTAAGGTTGACGGACATGCATGTCTTAATTAGTTTCTTGTTTTGTTTTTTTTGTTTGTTTTTTTTTTGTTTTGTTTTTTGGTTTTTTTTACGAATTGGTCAAACCCAAACTCAAACAAAAACATTGTTTTCAATCGTTATGAGTCTACCGATTGAATAGAATTTTATTATAAACAATTGTCTTGTAAATGGAATTTTTAAAGCATACTGAATGTAAAAATAAAGAAAAAAGTGTGGAAGACAATAAGAAACACTGCCTGCCAAAAAAAGTGAAGTTTTGTTGAAATCGGTTGAAAAATGTAGGAAATCCGACCCCATATATAAACGAACACACACTCACACACACACACACACAACCTGGGTTTTATAATAAGTATAACTCGATGTGAGTTGTCCCCCTTTCATTTTCGCGATAGCGATGTCTCTTAATCGTGTTTTCAAAATGATTTTGTGCAAAAACAATTGTGTTTTTCCCATTTTTGGTGCTGTCAGAACTACCGCAAGGTAATTTTACGTAGTCCTGTGAAGTTTTGTTAAAATCGGTTGAAAAATGTAGGTAATCCGATCCAATATATAAACGAACACACACACACACACACACACTCAAACTGGGTTTTATAATAAGTATGATGCCTTAGCCAATACGTTTTCGGGCTTTTATTTTGCGAGTTTTTTTGTTAAGAAAACATAAAATGAGGAAGCATGATTACGTAATTTCTCTTAGACATTTAAACAATGCCAGGAAGTTAGACGAGCAGGCCATCAGTAAAAACACAGATTAAAGCGAGAAAAACGAAGCTACCAGCCCGTATACTTCGTGAAATATGTACAATATTTCCTCTCAGATATTCAGTCAGGATGGAAAGCTCACCGACTGAAAAGCAGTGATCAGAAGTGATAAGTTGATATTTTATTATTCCTGGCAGTAAGTAGCATTATGTAAAGGCTACAATCCTATCAACAGGTTCACGTGATGTCTGGCCAACTGATTTCTGCCCACGTGTTGATTGCTTGCCAAAGCGCACAGCCATGCCTCAGGTTTTCGAGTATGTCTGCAAGCCATTGTTCTGACCCTGGTCTGATCACGATGTTGTCCATGCGCATAAAAGTGGAACGAGACGCCGGTCACAACGGAAATGAGCTCAAACAGTAACCATTCTCATAGTTATACAAATAACCAACTCTTGAAAGACAAAAGTGTTCGGACGGACTTCTGGGTTTTTTAAATACTGGACTATCTGTCCATGGCGAGAACTGTGATAGAATCGCGTGTACATTTTTTTTTTGCTCCTATTTTATTCCGCACGGTGGACACAGAATAGATTAAAAAATGATAAATCTATTACACAGTAATAGAAAAAAAGGTTTTCACACTATCTTATCACATCCTTATTTACCGTCACTTTATTTTGTTTTTTATTCACTATTATCATTTGTATTCAACGTTTTATCATTTAATTGCTATCAGTCAGACAAATATCTGTGCAAAAAGCAATTGTTCCAAATTCTGCTCTCTTGAGAAGAAGATTAAATGAGTCATTCCTTGCCGAGCAGTAGAGGAATTTACATGTGTTCATGTTGTTCTATTGTAGATGAATGATTGAAAGGAAACTGAATTAGCGGATTAATATCAAGATTTTTTGTGAAGATCAGTCAAACCGATAATGACGCATTAACCCCGTTAAAAATGGTTTATAATAAATATGCTATCGGATGTTTTTGAGTAATACCCACAGTTCTTGAAAGGACGGAAAAATGTAAGAGATGACACAATAATTGGGCATCCTAAAAACACAAAGAACAGAGCTAATTTTGTCGTGTGCTTGGTAAGAAAGTATGTGACTAATGGATAAATTCTTTTTTTTTTGGAAGAAATACTGTATGCGTTGGTCACAAAAAGAGCAAACTTCTTCCCAAGTCTACTCATCGGCATTTTTGTCATATTTTATAAAATAAGTATTCGATATACATTTTTAAAAATGTCACTTCCTTTCCGGATGTAGACGACCATGGCTAGTCACAGTAATAATATATATGCTGATATATATATATATATATATATATATATATATATATATATCATACTTATTATAAAACCCAGGTTGTGTGTGTGTGTGTGTCTGTACGTTTATATATTGGATCGGATTTTCTACATTTTTCAACCGACTTCAACAAAACTTCACAGGACTATATAAAATTACCTTGTGGTGGTTCTGACAGCGCCAAAAATTGGAAAAACACAATTGTTTTTGCACGAAATCAATTTGAAAATATGATTAAGAGGCTGTCGCAAGAATGAAAGGGAGACAACTCATATGGAGTTATATTATTATTATAAAACCCAGGTTGTTTTTGTGTGCGTGTGTATGTGTGTCCGTTTATATATGGGATCGGATTTCCTACATTTTTCAACCGATTTCAACAAAACTTCACTTTTTTTGGCAGGTAGTGTTTCTTAATGTCTTGCACACTTTTTTCTTTATTTTTACATTCAGATTGCTTTAAAAATTCCATTTAAAAGACAATTGTTTATAATAAAATTCTATTCAATCGGTAGACTCATAACGATTGAAAACAATGTTTTTGTTTGAGTTTGACCAATTCCTAAAAAAAAAAAAAAAAAAAAAAACTAATTAAGACATGTGACATGTGTGTCCGTCAACCTTAAACAATAATCTTTGTCAATTTTATTTTTCAGTCTTTATGATGGTCGATAATTGATCTATCTCTTACTGTTATATCCCCGGGCAACGCCGGGCTCTACTGCTAGTATATATATATATATTTCTCGTATCGATAAATAGCTAAAAGGATTTAACAACACTCGTTGGTTAATAACAATTTTATTACGAGAACAATGACTAGTATAATAAAATTTGACATGGTATAGATAAACAGAAACTAATGAAAATAGGTTTTAAAAACGACGGTCCTTTAAACCACAGCCATTGCTGCACACGTGATTCAATGGTCACGTGTTTTGGGGTGAAATGGAAGCGAAAACCAAAAAGAAAAAAAAAGAACAGTAGAAAGTGTATTTTTATTTCTTTCGAGAATAGTCAATAACACTCACATATTTCCAAATGTTCCAGATTGTCTTTACTGTCCAATCCTATATTTTGAACAAAACTTTAACAATGTTGCCTCATTATTTTCACATTTATATCGAAATGGCATCAGTGAGTGTGGAAATAAAGACGTCAAGTAGCTAAGAATTCTAAGACAGTTTGGAGGCGAGTAGAAGAAATAACTTTTCTGATTTTTTAGTCATTAATTATATGTAATGTTAACATTGTACATTTAAAACTGCGTTGGATAGAGGTTCAGTCATTCATAGAAACAACGAAAACGGTTAAGAAGATAGTATTTGGAGAGTAGACTAATTTTAGGATATATTACTTAAGCAATAAAACTATAGGACCCTTGAAAAGTAATGATAATGACCTAGCAATGATAATGACCTACAATCTGTTGTTAATTGGGGCAAGCAATAGCTTGTTTATTTTAACACCTTCAAAACGAAACTTCTCTCTTTTATTCATCTGAGAGAATATACTTTGCTTTCCATCAATTTGGTTAATGCAAATCTCCAGGATAGTGACTCGCTGAGCCTTCTTGGACTAAGGTTTTCCGTAAGTATGAGGTGGAAAGATTATATTGAATCAATTGCGAGGTCTGTAGCTAGGAAAGTTTGTTTACTGCGTCATGCGAGACAATTTCTCTCGCCAGAATCTATCTTACATATTTATAAGTCTACCATTCGTCCTTGCTTTGAATATTGCTTCCATATCTGGTCTGGTGCTTCTGCAAAATATTAGGTACGTGCAAAAATAATGACATAATGGTGTCGTTTTTTGACGTTAAAAAATACGTCCAAAAACGACATTATTACGTCATTATCTTTGCATCAACCTAATATATTTACAGGTTTTTGATAAAATCTATAGAAGAATCGGCAATGTTATTGATCCTGACCTGGCATCTCAGCTTCAGTCACTTTTCTACCGCAGTAACATAGCTCCCTGTGTCTTTTCTATGAATACTTTGAAGATAGTTTTATTTTTTTGATAAACTTTCCTCTGTGGTACCTAGTCTGTAGGAAATTATGCACAGCACTAGATTGGCAGCAAGGTCTCATCTTTTTACAGTTGAAATGGTTGGATATAACTGTGAGTTCTAAACTAATAGATTTTTTGTTGTTTTTTTCTATCGCACTTCTCGCTTCTTCCGGCTTCTTGTTACCAAATCACCTTTGATCTTCAAAAATTCAAATGTAATGTCTATCGTTATATTCTTCCTTCTTAATTCCTGTTCTTTTACTGTTCTCTCTCCTTAAGAGTGGCTTTATATATATATATATATATATATATATATATATATATATATATATATATATATATATATATTCTAATATTGACTTGTATCTTAGTGGCTGATTCTCATGCTTGGGGTGACATGATAAAAATATCAACGTTAAAGAATTATACGTTCTCCGGCAATACATTTTAGTAGTACGGGTTATAGGCAATATATCGAAACCAGAATTTAATATATTCATGCAAGGCAATGATAATGTACATTCTAAAAAGCTGACCAGTTTTTTAAGCATTTCCCCCCAAGCAAGGCGATAGGTCCACTATTACGCAAGGAGTTACAGAGAGTGGGAGCAAGTGTAAAGAGGAGTGATGGAGGAAAGAATGACGAGAAGGACGGGGAATTAGACCAAGGCATCTCAAGATGTCGATTGACGTTGCATTTGAATAGTTGGAGATTATTGCTATCAGGGAAGCAAGTAAGAGGAAGGGAGTTCCACAGACAGGAAGTGCAAGACATGAGCTATTGAAGTAGAAGAGACGACTACATTTAACCGTTTCGACAGTGAAAGATGCCAACCTTTTAGCACGTTTAAATTCATACAGTTTGGGAAACCAGCGAAAATAGCACGTCGAAGCAGTTACCATGAAAGTATTTGTAAAAAAAGACAGAGAGACGCGACGGCGCATCTGTGAGAGAGCGACTGTAAACGAGATGCCAGAACAGGGACAATCACATTGCATATCCGTCTCTTGATTTTGTCGAAGACCTTAAGACGAACAGCGGGAGCACCAGACCATATATGGCAGCAGTATTCCATACAAGGACGAATTGTTGATTTATAGGTTTGAAGGATGGACCCAGGCGAGAAAAACTTTCTGGTACGACACAGAAAACCATTTACTGCTCACCTTGTCAAACATTTTTAAAGATAAAAAAAATAGTGGATTAATGTCTAGCATCACCAAATATTATTCTAGGTACCTTCACGAAAACGCTAAAAATCAGCGTACCCTGATGAAAACATCCTCGAAACGTAATGAAAACAGTTTTATCATCAAAATCATTATGTTATTATTAAGTTAAAGGAGCGAAGTATTTTTTGATTATTTTTCATTTCTTTTTTTTTTTTTTTACTCCTTTTTAAACATTCGAAATTTTGATTAAAAAATGTTTTTCTTGCGTCAGCGGTTGTACTAAGATTTACCATTACAAATGTTAGCGTCTTTGGGGGGTGACAGTAAATTAATTTGGAAATTTTTGCAAAAATCAAATAATTGTCGGATTTTAATAAAATTTTCAGGACTTCTTCCCAAATGAATTAAATTATTTTTTTAAATACTTTTATTAGAAAATCTCGGTAATTTTTTTTTTTTACATGTGTTTCAACCCCTTACTTAATTTTATGTAAACTTGAGAAATTCAATGTGATAATTTTTAGGAACTATCTTAATTAAAAGCAGAATTCTTTGAAGAATTTAAATCACTGAATTTTTTTGCAAAGTCAGGCCCCATCTTACCGAAAATCTGTTCTGAATCGAAAAAAAAACACAATTAGACTAAGGCAATTTCTCCTTACGTGTCCCAGAATTTTCATCTGCCTCTTCCTTATATTTATGTATATGCTTCCGCCTTGTTTGCATCCTCTCCAATACCTCATCGTTGCTCACACGCTCGCACCATGATATCCTTATCATCCTTCTGTAGAATCACATCTCCGCTGCCTCGAGTCTCTTTCTCCATCTTTTAGGAGACCGTCCAACATTTTCTGCCGTGTCGGAGGACAGATGTCACGTAGCAGCTCAGAACTATTTTGTTTGTCACCAAAGTAATCCTTCCGTCTCGCAGTATTCAGTTCAGCTTTTAGAATGCATCCTTGGCCATCCCAATCTGTCTTCGGATCTCATCGTCACACCTACCGCCCTCCGTCAAAATATTTCCCATATATTTAAACTTCCGCATATGCTTGATTTTAGTGTCTCCGACCTTCAAATTGCATTTCGGGATTATCCTTTTCGATGACCATGCCTTCTGTCTTCTTGTATTCTATGGTTAGTACCTTCTTCTCGCTCTCCCTCACCGTGAAACAATTCTGAAAGAATAAGAATCTTGCTAGAAGTCATTATTGGTGGCTATAATCTTAACAATATATGCAGATGACACAATATCAATAGCAGACACGAAAAGTCTCCCCGGAATCGATCCTTCAAATCTACAAATCAACCATTCGCCCTTGCATGGAGTATTGCTGCCATATATGGTCTGGAGCCCCTTCTGTTTGCCTCGGGGTTCTTGATAAGATCCAGAGGCGGATATGCAATATAATTGGCCCTGTTCTGACATCTCGTCTACAGTCGCTCTCTCACAGACGCGCCATCGCCTCTCTCTGTCTTTTTTACAAATACCTTAATGGTAACTGCTCCGAGGAGCTGCATTCGCTGGTTCCCAGACTTCATGAATTCAAGCGCCCTACGAGGCTGTCATCCCGCTCTCACATTTTCACTGTCGAAACTCCTAAATGTAGCCGTCTCTTCTACTCTAATAGCTTCATGTCTCGCACCTCTCGCCTGTGGAACTCACTTCCCTATTCCAGTTTCCCTGAGAGCTATAATCTCCAGCTATTCAAATGTGATGTCAATCGACATCTCCAGTTGCCTTGATCTATCCACTATCCTTCCCCTCATCCTTTCCTCTATCACTCCGATCTGATCTTGCTCCAAATCTTCTGTAACCCCTTGCGTGCTAGTGGCTTCCGCCTTGCTTGGGGTGAAACGCTTAAAACAAAAGTATCGAAGGAAAGCGAGAAAAAAGGATTAAGTATAAACTTCAAGAAGAGAGAATGCATGGTTATTAGCAAAAGGATTAGCCCAAAATGCAAATTACAAATCGGATATTCTAAAATCAAACAAGTAAAAAAAAAAATAAATACCTGAGAAATGTTCTAATAAAAGACGGAAAGTGCGACGCTAAGATCCGAAGATGTATTGCGATGGTCAAAGTTGCATTCGAAAAGCTAAGCAGAGTATTAAGAGACAGGAAAATGTCGTTAAAAACAAAGAAAATTGTATTGAACTCTTACGCCATATCTGTCCTCCTATATGGCAGCGAATACTGGACAATTTCTTCAAAGTGGAAGAAGAGACTTGAAGCAAAAGACATGTGGTTCTACAGAAAGATGCTGAGGATACCATGAACCGAACATGGGAGCAACGACGAGGTTTTAGTGCAAATGGAAACAAAAAGGCAACAGATACTTAACGTCAAGAAGAGGAAGCTGAAATTTCTGGAGCACGTAATGAGGAGAGAGGGCTTGGAAAATCTGATACTCACAGGATAGATTGAGGGTAAGGGGACAGAAGAAAGCAGTGCGTAACATACTTGATGGACTTGAGCAAATGGCGTGCCAGAACAGGGTTTGGAAGAGATAACAAAAAGACAAAACTTATTAAGTGCTACGAGCGACAGGAAGATGTGGAGGGGCAAATTTTGAAGTGATACAGCACAAAAAAGAAGAAAGTACTTGATGTGAGCGCAGTACAGATATAGATGAATATAGTTAATAGCAGGAAAAAAAAACTAACATTAGTGGCAAAACCAGATATAAACTCGGCAATCAGAAGCTACCTGAAACACTCGCCTATTTTATAGAGCTATATAACACCAATATTTTTTCTCAGTCGAGAGAGGAGTGGTCCCAGCTTGCGGACGTGCGTATACCAGACAAGACGAACACAGAAATCAGATGTAAGGTTGACCTAGATTTACTACCGCCCACCGAATTGTGAAGTACGTGACCTCACACCCACAGCCAGTACTGCAAGAAAAGGAACGAAGACGTTTGATAGATGAATATCTAAACAGGAACGGAAAGGTTTGGGGTTGCTTCCGTTGTTCATGATGACGGTCGTCTTCGAGTATAGAATCCAGAGGTTAGCAGTGAATATTTCGAAGACAGTAGGGAAGCGTAGTTCAGGTTAGCAGTGGATATCACGGTAAAAGTAGCAGAACGTAGTTATTCCTTCTGTTCCTCTTCGCCTGACAAGCTGGCACTGGACATTCGGATAGAGTAAACAAAATGGCCGCCTTTATACACGACGGATTGAATATTCTACGTCTTCTGATTGGTTAACCTTCTATTGGTGGACAATAAAGTGAGTCAAGTCATTTGGGCTAACTCACTAGTACATAATGTATCCAAAAATTGTAACAAACCCCCTCATTTTGAGTACATTATTTCTTTCAAAATATTAGTAAAGTCAATATTAATATGGAACGAATACTTTAGTATTCCGAATATTTTTTTTTAGAATTCATAAAATAAATTTTATTTTTATTTTTTATTTTTTTATTTGTTTTATTTTTAAAGAAAATAAATATCCACAAAAATTAGTAATATCACTTTCTCCACAGTTAAGTACTTCAGGTTAAAAAACATTAGCAACAATATTATAAATTTGGGTTGTGATCATAACGAAAAAAAAGTGGGAAAAAAATTATTATTTTACCCATAGCTGGGACCCATTAAAACAGTCACTATCACTCCGGGTCAGTTTCTTCCGCATCGCAGACATAATGTAAAGTCCACATATCCAACCAACGGCTCCGAAGCTCGCACCACAAACTCGATAAGAGTAACTGACACAATACTGGACTGAATAGATTGTTTAATAATAGCGATTCAATGTCGTCCCATCCCCATTAGTAATACAACCCATTTTCATTATCTTGCCGATAAAAATCACATGGCACATGTAACTAGAGAGAAAATCATACTATAATCAAACTATTAACTTCAATAATACTCTGTCAACTCTCAAGTAAGACCTTAATCCACTTCTCTTTTCCATATCTGTCATTGTGTATCTAGTTTACTGCTAGAAAAACTATTGTAGTTTTCAAGTTCTAGAAATACGTAGATCAAATATTTGTGCAAAGCATATATACAGCTCCTTGTCTGCTTTCACCCATGAACAGAGTGTTACCATTAACACATTACATTAAAACCTGTATGGAAATCATAGTGCTTTATGAAACAGACTCCCATGTGGTTACTTCCCTGAATATTAACCTCTTCAAGTCAAGTGTCCATCGATATGTATCCTCTTAATTCTCATAAAATTTACTTCCTACTACCATGTCTATTCATTTCTCAAACGTCAACCATCGTTACCATGTCGAATGAAACACTCTATGTTGAGCAGCTCTCAAGCCTTATATTGTGTGATATTTAGTTAAATACTCTTTCTGCTATTGGGTAAGACAAACGCCTGTTTCAATCACACGTATGTATCAACATCTTACGTGCATGTGTATATAAATAATATCTTGGTTCCAACGTGTTTCCGTATGTAAGAGAATCAGTTAAAATTTTCATAGGCTGACCAACATACTCTAATGGAATCTGAGCAAATGAGGTTTATTGTTGTATAGGAATAAAGTGTCAATGTCGACACTGGAGTTTGAACACCGATCACCAAACACAGGTAATTCCATATTGAATAAATAGATCACGTGATGGTAAAATAAATGTATATATGGGAATTAACGTGGCGTCTAAGTGATCACTATATGGATCACTATACGGATCACTATTTTCTGGTTACTTTTTGAGCGAGTATTATCGAGCAAGTACCATTAGTGCGAGTGATACTCGAAGGCGTCTGTATTGTTCAACGGCGTTACTATAGTTGTATCTGCGATTACAAAGTCTCTACTACAACGAGCATTACAAAAGTGGCAACGAGTCTTCGTTGACATCATAAATCTTATTTTTCAACATAGATACCCTTACGGTCCACGCACTTGTTCCGTCAGTATTTCAGTGCTTAAATCCCATGGATGAAGAATCTTTCATCCTGTTGGTAAAAAAAAAAGTCAGCAACAGTAGATATGACGTCATCAGAACTGCGATACTAGTTCCCAGCTAACTGTTTTTGTCATGTTGGGGAACAGATGATAGTCAGATGGGGTCAAAACAGGAGAGTAAGGAAGGTGATCAACCAGTTCAAAGCCACTGTCACGCACAGCGGCAAGTAAGGACATTATGGTCACAAATTTTTCTCGTCAGAATCCATCTTGAGCATTTAAAGACTTACCATTCGTCCGTGAATTGAATACTGTTGTCTAGTCTGGTGCTTCTGTTATACATCTCGAGATTCTTGACAAAAATTCAAAGGGTCTCTAATATAATCGATCCTGGCCAGGGGTCTCGACTTCAATCACTTTCTCACCGACGTGTGGTTGGAATGTCTGTGGGTGGAAGAAGGGTTTTGGTGGGAATGAATGTTGGCAAATTTGGAAGATCGTAAACGTTCATTCACTCGCGTTCCCTTCTTTGTAATTCTCGCTGTGTTTCGCTTAAACCGTGCACATATCTATCTATCTATCTATCTATCTATCTATCTCAGTCTCTTCATATCTATCTATCTATCTCAGATCATATTTCATCTCACATGATTAAACCCTGCATCAATCAATCAATCAACAAATAAAATCTATCTATCTATCTATCTATCAGAATCTATTCAATCTATCTATCTATCTATCTATCTATCTATCTATCTATCTATCCTGGTGTCTGGTGTCTTTTCTACAAATATTTTTATGGAAACTGTTTTCATGGATTTTTTCCTTGGTGCCCCAACTACTGAATTTAAGCGTGCTACTAGATTGGCAGTTAGGTTTCGCCCTTTTACTGGTGAACTAGCTCGATGCAAGCGCTACTTCTACTCTAACAGTTTCTTTTCTCGTGCTTGTCTCTGTTAGTTTCTTGCTTCCCCGATAACTACAATCTTCAAAAAATTACAGTTCAGCTTCTATCGTCATCTTCTGTCTTCTTGAGCCCTGGTCATTTTTTTTTATTGTCTTTTCCTCAATCCTCCAAACTAAATTCTTTTCATTTTATTTCACTCCATGTAACCCCCTACGTTCTTCCCTACGGAAAAACGATAGACAAATGTTTCTACTTTTTCTTTTTCTTTTTCTTTTTTTGTGTGTTTTATATTTCTTTTCCTTTTCTTAATGCCTATTCAACGTCATCGCTTCTTTCTTTCTTTCTTCCTTTCTTTGTATCTATCTAAGTCTGTTTATATCTATCTATCTCAGTCCGTTCATATCTATCTATCTATCTATCTATCTATCTATGTCAGTCTGTTCATATCTATCTCAGTTTGTTCATATCTAAGTATTTATCTCTCTACATATCTATTTATCTGCCTATGTTTCTGTTCATATCTATCTATTTATCTATTTATTTATCTATATATCTTTATCTATCTTTTTATCTATCTATCTCAGTCTATTCATGTCTCTCTTTCTCTTCCCCCCACCCCCACCCATCTCAGAAGGAAACGGTAACCTACTGCAGTAAAATCTTCTGTATAGTTAGTCATGGATCGAAAGAGACATGATCGACCGGGCGTGTATCACATAATGCACTTACCTGACTGAACCCCTTGCGTCTTAGTGGCTCTAATTTTTTGCTTTGCGATGAAATTATTTAATTACCTTACGTGCTGTTATTTTCCTCGGTTAAAAGAAGCGAAAAATGAATAAACGTTAACACATTCCAAGTGAATTGATATCTTCAAGCCACGCTTGCGACAATGGCAAATATTTCAATGTACTTGAAACGAAATGAAGGGCATGGCATCAGGAACTGTGCAAATCAAAATCGTTCAATTCCCTTAGTTACCAGGTATATACGCATACTGAAATACTGTGCAACTTGCGTTAAATTAAGAAGGTTGGCTGAAAGGTTCTCAGGCTGACTAGGAAGGAGTGATACTAGAGCTGTGAAATGTATTGCATTACTGGTTACTTTTTTTTTTTTTTTTTTACAAAAATGTATTGCTGGTAATAGTTATTCTTTCATAATGTTTTGACCCCATCTTGGGGGGGGAGGTAACTATTTTTCCATAGCCGGGACCCAAACAGGGTGGACTTGCGAACATCAGAAATTAAGAGGTGGCTCCACGCTCCTCAAAATATCTCGAATATCGTTTATCGTCCTACCCTGGACGAAGGTTGAATATGGAATGATGTTAGAGCAATAAAATCTTGCGTGCATTAATTTCAACTCTTCTTATTAATAAGTGGATTCTTTCTTTCCAGGTAAACTGATATCTGAGTTTTGATCAAAAAAGTCATCAACAGCAGATATACACAGGTGACACCGTAAAATCGAAGGATGTCAAATGTCACCACAATTTCAGCAATGCAATGTTCCGTACCTCTGTCCATCCGCCACATTAAATCTTCTTATTCTCTTTTTATATATATATATATATATATATATATATATATATATATATATATATATATGTATGTATTTAAATAAAAAGAAAGAACAGTAAGATATATAATCCTAGTCAGCCTGGGAACCTTTCAGCCAACCATCTTAATTCTAATCTGAACACCCGCGAAAATCTTTAAATTTACAAATAGGAAAAAAAATGCCGTAAGAATTTTTTTGCCGTTAACAATAAATTTAAAAAAAAATCCAGACGACATGCATTCAACAGATGTCAGTTCTCATTGAAAAATACATCCCTACCCCTTACCAAAATGTAGCTAATAACCGATACAATGATGCAGACATAAGGAAAACCCAGAGACCCCTTGTCCAGTTGAAGTAGATTTATCTGTAACCATGGAAACGTGATTTTAGCTGTGTCTTTAAAACCCAGTAATTTTAAAAGTTACTCCAAAATTCGCTTGAGGATGAAATGGAACTAATGTCTTAATTTAATTGCAAAATTAAATTCGTGGCTTTTAGCTTCCATTTTTGAAACACGGTTAGAACTGTGTAGCGGAAAAAACATATTTTAAATCAATTAATTTTTATATATATATATATATATATATATATATATATATATATATATATATTTCATTTCAACCTTTGGAAGTAAAGTTTGATGATCCAGAGCCCTTTAAAAGGGCTGTGGTGAAATAATTTATCACATGGAACCTTAAAGTGGTCCGTTTCTTATTTAAAATATATATATA